>JARVGQ010000610.1:23094242-23104375 GCA_031762355.1 Hypsolebias martinsi | reverse complement strand
CCACAGTTTAGAACTAGTATGAAGGGAAGATCTACCATAATTCAGGGAGTTGGGTTGTGGAATGAATTGGAGACAGATGTTAAGGAAGCTCAATCAGTGGTTACTGTATATTTAAAAGAATGGTTAAGTTTAAATAGTTAAAAACGTATATCTAAATGAGTTTAATTCAGAAATTGTATAAGATAAAGGAGGTTAAATGAGTTGTTCGTTTTGTTTTGGTAAAGACATTTTTTGTATGAATTGTTTGTTAGAGAATAAGGAGCAGATAAAATAAGATTTTTTTTCTTCATCTGCTGCCTTTCATTTTATGTTTGTGTTTTTTTTCTTTTCTTATTGTATGTATGTTGTTTTGTATTTTATTATAAAAATTTTAACATAAAATGAATGAAATATTCAAGTTTTAGAACATGTGCTCCCATGCAGACCTCGTTTCCAGGGTAGACCTTGCATATTTTAGTAAGACAATGCTAGACCTCTTACTGCATCCATTACATCAGCATGGCTTGTAGAAAAGTCCCGGTGCTTGATTGCCCTGGAGTCCAGACTTCTGACCAAATTAAAACAGTTGACGCTTCATGAAACTAAAAATCTGGTAAAGAACACCCAGAGCTGTTGACCAGTTAGAGACAAGAACGAGACAGGCTATTGTTATAAGATGGAGTGTTTCACAGCAACTAAAACAGCTTAAAATACTGTAAGATAAAATCGTCAAATTGCTGCACGCACAGTGACGTTGGGAGTTGCTTTTTTTGACTCAAAGTAAAAGACGATAGTCGTATTATTTGACTCACCGTACGGATCACTTTCCTGCCTCCCACCATGCACTGCTCCATCAGGTGAAATCCTCAGGTGATATCCTCCATTCTGGCTGTAGAGTCTGACCAGGGTGCGTTGCTCCTTTCTGGGCAGGTCCAGAGACGAGAGGCCAAACGGCAGCACCGTGACGTCTCCCTCAGACATCCCACGCTGAGCGTCAGGTGTGGATGTAGCAGAGTGGCGCTCCTGGGGGTATGAAAACGAAGGAAGTTCATGTTGTTCACTGTGTCTGAGACACGAGGGGAGGCAAAAAGAGGAGAGCCAAGCCATCTTTATGGTGCGATTGTGTGAAGCTCTCTCCCAAACATCCCTGCCTCTCTCCATTGGCTGTTTCAACCTAGATTAGGTCCAAACAGGGCAGAACATGATGGCACATGTTTGTTGACATGATTGGACTGTGGAAAATAATTTCCAGATGACTCTGATGTAACTTTGCTCTTGAAACTGGAGCAAAGCCAGGCAGCAAAAACAAACAACACGTGGAGATAACAGGAAATGTGCTGCAATGCTCCAGATCCTTGCTGGAAATGTTACATGCGAACATTTCAAACAGAACGCAAGGCTTTGTCATCCACTGAAGGCATTCCCTTCTGTCTGAAGCAAAACGGCTCACTTACACCCTACATTCTCAAAATTCTTCTTGCTTTACCTTCTGACTGTCTCCTTTTCAGACTCACTAGTTGAGCATATGAATCCTGGAGAGCAGAGATCCCATAAAGTCTGTCCTGTGAAATGGGGAAACAACCAGTGTGGATCCAGTCAGCAGCGTTTCTGCAACAACTCCAGTTTGTCATCAGCTGTAAGCGGAGGTATGGCTGCGACAGCGCCAAGTCATTCTACAACGTGGAATGTCTTAGATTAAACAAACCCGAGGAACGAAAAATGAAGAAGGAAAGCAAAAGCCACAGGAGGAATGTGAGGCCTAACCATCCACCCACTAACGCTCTGCTTTTTCCTCAGAATCCAATCTGGATTAAAGAATTACGGGATGTAGGGAAACAGTTGGGGGCCAGACTTGGACCTTTGGGCAGAGTAGCAGGTGGGAATGACGTCAGACGTCCAACCGATGACCGAGTCAGAGTGCAGATGTGTGGGAGGAGAGATTCAAACTCTATGCATTAGAATGGAGCGGGAGAGAGGAGTTAGCTTTGGCTTAAAGTGGAGCAAAGTTCAAACGAGAGGTTAGTGGAGGCAAAAAGATGTGGCTAAACTTTTTACCTTTAGTTTATAATTGAATTTTAACCTCTGCGCCTTTGCTTGATTCAGCAAGATGGACTAAATGGGTTGATATCACAAAACCAACTGTTCAGCCTTTTACTCCCAATTCTAGGACATATTTTATCAACTGTCTCAAGAGGAAAAGACCTGGCTCAATACAGGACCAATAAATCAATAAATAAATATAATAAAAAATACTATATATATTTTGAAAGGAATAAACACAAGTACGCCTGTCATGATAACAAATTTTGCTGGGTGATTAACTGTCTCAGAAATTATTGCGATAGACAATAATATTGTTTGAAATTTGACAATAATTAGTAATTATTGTCAAATTTAAGAAGAAATGTTGGTTAGTTGTTGTGTGTAGTACCTTTTTTGACCACTGGATGACAGTATAAGACAGTTTGAACTGAAGGATGGATAGTGAGGGAGCGAGCAATGTGTTTCTTTAAGAAAAATAGGAGGGAGGCCCCTTGACGTGACATGGGCTCTCCTTCCTTTTTTTTGGTTCTCAAAATGGTGGACGCTCTTTAGAATAGCATTTGTCACACAAAGCTTTTAATAAAAAAAATCAGTAAACAAGTTCTCGGCTTCTTTTTGCAGAGAAAACAACTTTTTAGACGAAGGCACAGGTTTCAACTGTGAATTTTTGGAGCTTTAAGATGGAGATTTTTTTTTCCCTGAGGTCAGCCTGTTAGCTTAGCTCGTAGCTTAGTTTCTCAGCTTAGCTGCTTTTAACAATCCAAAAACTCAATTTTGGATGGATCAGTCATTGTACATTTAACTCACTGAGTTAATTTATATAAGGACCATAAGAGCTACAGAAACAAGTTAGTGGTAAATATTAACACATATTAGCTTAAAGTGAGAGACTATTGCTGTTTTATTGTTCTCTTCCTCTTCTGGCTTGGTAAATATGTGTGTTAGCTAGTTAAATAAATAAATAAAAATAAAGACCGTGCTGAGCTGCGGCTGCCAATAAAGAAAACTAATGAGTAACAGTGACCTGGCTCGCTGGTGTATGAAGAGGGAAATGGAGGGCAGACTGAAGGCAAGTGGTGAAGGATGATGCTGAATAATTCTCATATATCAAATGAAACATATAATTAAAAATCTAAGTAGACCAAAGACGTGTGAGGTTATTTGTATGGGTACACATTTTTTAATATGTCCTTTGTATTCAGAGAAAATATCTTAAATGGTTTACAGTAAAAAATAAAAAAATAAAAAAAAAAAAGGAGTTGATTAGAGAAAATTTGGTTATGGCCTTTAAAATGTGTTTGGTTTAGTCATGTTGTGAAAGCATTTTTTTTTTTTACCAAAGTTAATAACTGTCTTTGTTGTTAATGAGAGAGTAAGGTGGAATGTTGTCAGAGTGAAATAATACGTTAGTTAAATATCACTAATTACACTTCATTTACCATAATTTTTACACAGTCTGCTAATTAAATGTTGCTGCTGCTCGAAAGCTTTACCAAACAGGTGGTAAAACACAAGAAAATCCCGCAGACAAAGTGGAAATGTATGCTTCAGATATACGTCAGAGTGTAATCGACCTTTCCACTGACTTAAGCAAGCTGACTCGTTTCCTGTCATTTTAGCAAACATGTGTGAGTCGATCTCTTCCGCCAATTAGCTGTCGCCGTTAAGGCACGGTCAGTTGGTGTGGGGGGAAATGGCAGTTGGGAGCTAACCATGCTGATGCCGCTGTCACGGGGGCAATTAGAACCCATAAATCAGTCTGCAACCTGGAGAAAGTCTGAGCTGATGGGTAGAGAAGGAGTAGGAGGCGATGCCCGTCTCATTAGTGGTGCTATCACAATGTGCGGACATGAAAGAGCCATCTGCTGATGGCAGCGCTTGGAATCTCTGTGCTAAATGTAGCATGTGTGAATTGTCCAGAAACAAGTGTCTGTAGATGAGTGTTCAAACACATGCCTTAAAGGGTTTTTACAGGAAATATCTAATAAATAAATTTAAAAAATCAAATACAGTGAGAACACAGTGGTCTAACTCTGACTGATTTCCTGTGTACCCAACACTGCTCAGTTCATACCATGAGTCCAGTTTGGAATCCATTAAACTGAAACGGGAAACAGACTTGGAGGAATCCATACCAGACTCAAACTGGAGAAAGATCATTAAGAACATGTACTCATCCTCAATCTGTCTGAGACATGCTGTAATTCAATTCAAGGTGGTACACCGGCTGCGCTGGTCCAAAAACAAGATCAAAGCCGACCTGGACCCCGCATGCAATCATTGCAAACAACCTCAAGCTACATACACTCTTGCAAACATTCTGGACCTGTCCCAAACTGGAAACTTTTTGGCAATCTATTTTTGACACCTTCTCTGGGATATGAGGCAAAACTGTACACCCATCACCATTCATCTCACTGTTCAGGGTGGTCCCTGTGGATAAGTTCTTCAGCGAATGTGAGAAGGATGCGATTGCCTTTGGCTCTCCTCTGGCCAGGAGGCTAATTTTGTGCAGTTGGAAGGATCCACACCGCCCAGCATATGTTCATTGAATAAGAGAGGTGATGTATCATATCCATTTGGAAAAATAAGATTTACCCTGAAGGGTTCTGGTAAAAGATTTTGGGATGCTTTGTATCCTTTCATGTTGTATGTGGACAACTTGTCAGTGCCTGTTTAATTTATGTATATGTGACTGATCCGGTGTGGGAGGGAAGGGGTGGGAAGTTTGTTCTTTATTTTTTCTTTTGTTGTTGCAAGCCTATAAAAAAAAAAAAAAAAAAAAAAAAAAAAAAAAAAAAAAAATCAATAAAAATACTGTTTAAAAAAAAAAAAACAGTCTGACTGACTGTACAGAGCAGTGTTAATTTTCTGCATGTTTAAATCTTAAATTGAAACTTAGCAGTTTATAAAATGTTTTACAATGTGCTTCTCGTTCACTCATCACTACATTACAGGTTGCCATCACTGAGAGTAGTCTGGAGCTTACATCTTCAAGCAGCTTAAAGCCAATAGACTGAAGTGCATTTTATTTTCCATTAACCATTTACTTATTTTTCAAAAATATTTATTTAGAAATTAACAATCCTGAAACAAAGCTCCATATGTTTTAAGTCATAGGAACAGTTAGGCAGAAGTATCACCAAAAATGTGATAGTTTAATTAATTTTTTTATTTTTATAGGTTTACTGCTTCGAAGTATTTTTAAATATAGCTTGACTCCACCTAAAATATGTAAACCATTGTCCAATCAGGACAAACTTGAAGTTTGTCTGTTGCTTAATCCCAGGGAGTGGTGTCAAAGGTCAGAGAGGGCGAGCATGTGATCGGGAGGTCACGTCCTCACATTATTGAGCTGCAGAGACAGCTTACATTACATGTCGACCATTTCAGGTCTATTAGTACCTCGCATCGCAGCCCACAGGTGGATTGGCTTCAATTCCCTTGCCGCCTCGGTTCATTCAGAAATCACACCGAGGCAGACAAAAGGCGTGTGCGTAAGTCCCGACTTGAAAAGTGAAATTGCTTTTTTGTTTCACCTTGAGTTTTCACTGTTAGAGCAGGAAAGCGCCTAATCAAACACACACTGGTGGACAGACAATAACTGGAGTTCAGATAGTTTTCATAAAACCAACTTTTTAATTTTATTTAAACAGATTCAGGTACATAGATGAGATGAGACAGACTTGAAAGACGTGGGTTTTTAAAATTGAAATAAATTATAAAAAGTGAGACTGTGCAAAATTGATTGCATCGCCGTCGCAGACAAGTGCAGCTACGTTCCAGTCAACAAAGCTTCTACCAGGGGGCTGGAGAGCGCACGTTGACCTTCAGCTTGAGACAAAGATAACATGTCATATACTTTGATATAAAGCAGCAGCTAAAACGGAACTGCAGGGAGCTCAGTGATACTCATCCCATCCCTTTGGCTGCTCCCAAAGGTAAAAATCACAGCGAGTACGAGGCGGTTAAATGAACTTACGTCTGAAAAAAGCACTTGAAGCCATGCATGGTTGAAGGGTTAAGCATGAGGCGTATAAAGGTCAGGAATGCCTTATTTGCTGGCATAGCAGCTCAGTCCAAACAGAACAGATGTTATTTGTTTACCTGCAGGGAAAAAGACCTACACTGACGTCTGCTCCTTTGTGGCTCAGGTGGCAAATGATGATTTTAGGAAGAGGCGCTCAAAAGGAATCTGGCTCGCAGCAATCAAATGGACTAATGAAAGCAATAGAATGTAAACTGAGAAGCAATGCAATCTCTAGTCAAATGTCCTCGCAGGTGATGATGTTGGAATGATTTTGGTAGGACCGGGCAGGGGCTGAAAAATAATCACAGTCAAATAGAGACTGCTGCAATAAGCAGTGCACCTGCTGAAAATGGCCACTTACTGCATCAGGACACTAACAGCTCCAAGCCTTGGGACCCTGATGTTCGTTTTTTTTGTTTGTTTGTTTGTTTGTTTGTTGTGTGAACGCTTATGAAGCTTTCACACGGTTGTGATCCATTTTTTCCCGTACGTTTTTCAGCATCTTTCTCGTTCCACAATTTTTGTGCTATTTTAATAAAGGTTTTTCTTTCAGGACAATTCTGCTGTGACTTTTGGTATTGTGCAACTTCAGCTTTTTTGAAATATTTTGCCTTTTCTGCCACTTTTTTTAATCTCAGAAAATTAACAAATCATTTTAAATCCATCAAACCTTTAGATCTTTTACAACCTTTACAACCTCCATTCATATCTTGTTCTGGTTCAGCTTCTTTCAGCTTCTTCAGGCAAATGTAAACATTTTTTTCAACTACTTGCAGCTAATTTCAGCTGTTTTGTGCTCCTTCCTGATTCTTTCTGATAACTACCATTATTTTTCTGACTATAAGGCGCACCGGATTATAAGCCGCATTAAGCGAAACAAAACAGTCAGATAAGACAAACTATTCAACTCATTCCCAAGAACACATAAAATTTGGTTTGAGGTCACTAAGCACAACCAGAATTAATACGTAAAGCTCACTGTAAATTTTTGAGAAAATTAAAGGATTTTAAGTGTCTCAGTAAGAAAAATGCAGTACAACATTTTTGTGCCTCATCTAACTTCTTTCAGCTAATTTCAGCTTATTTATGCAAGTTTCAGCTTTTTATGCTATTTCAGCTATTATTAAGCTGTTTCATGCTAATTTTAGCCTTTTCAGCTAATTCCACATTATTTGCATTCATTTCTGCAAAAACGTTCTCTCTACACTTTGTTCTTTTCTGCTTTTTAAGCTACTTTTTAGCTTTTTTTTGGTATGCTAATTTCAGCCTTTTATTTTCCCTGATAATTTTCACATTTTTGTGCTCATTTCTGTTATTTCAGCCTAATGGTGCAAAAGTGTTCCTTCTAATTTCTTATGCTATTTAAGCCCGAGTTACCTTTTCAGCTATGTTTTTAGCATTTTTTTTAAACTAGTTTCAGCTTTTTTTTTTTTTTTTAGCTAAATTCAAGATTTTTTTTTTTGGCTGCAAATTCTGCTACTTTTGGCCTAATTAACTTATTTCTACTATTTGTACCTTGTTATGCTCTTTTCAGCTTATTTCTGCTAGTTTCAGTTATTACATCTAACATTTAGCTGTTTTATGTTATTTTTAGCTTTACAGCTTATTCCACATTTTTAAAGCTAATTTTAGTTCTTTCCACTAATTTTATTTTTGTAATTTAAGTTTTTTTTATGCCTTTTCAGCTACTCATTTCTATTTATTTAAAGTAAATGAGTCCTCGAGGCTCAATGAGATTAACCTGCCTAAATAAAGGATGAATGAATGAATGAATTTAAACCTAATTCGGCAAATATTTGTTATTTCTGCTTTTACCTGCTAATTTAGGCTAGTTCTTCCTTTTCAGCTAAAATGCAGCTGGTTTTTTAGCTAATTTCAGCTTTTTTCAGCAAGTTCTTCAGCAATAAGCATTCACACAGCATTTTTGCAGGAAATGCAATTTCTCTAGTTTGATTTGTTTCATAAAACTACTTAAAACAACAGACCAACTTAAGCACAAGCTCAGAGACCTTCAGCTTTCTGTTTCTTTTAGATTGTTGATACAAAATACAAGTGGCTCAAGCACAAGAAGAATTATATCCATCACATATACAAAGTAACTTTAGTCGTTTGAAATGTCCACGTCTCCTTATGGGTTTCATTCTCTGCAAATGTCTATGTAAAGAAGTTCTTTAAAATTTTGCGCGATGAGTAAACATGAAATGTTGCCTCGAGGAATGTGTTTAGACTTGTCTAAAGAGTTAAACAAATGAGCTTTGCAGAATTTTGTGTACCGCGGTGCATTTTATGCCAAAAAACTATCAGCCTGAGAATATGTTAGCAGTTAGTCTAATGCCATCTGATGCAGCTAGGGCAAAATCTGAGTTTCTCATTAAACTTTGGATTAGCAAAACCCATAATGTAAACACCAGGATTTCAAAATAGGTGCCTATACATATGTGGGTGACTTTCTTGAATCCAGCTCCAGATACATTATGATTTCCCCTGCAGGTCATAGAGCTGCCCAACAAGTCTTCCAGTCAGACATAGCCCAGAAGGCCCCATCAGACACAGAAGCTCGATCCTTGATTTTAGCCCAAACTCGCCAAACTGGCTTTTGATGATATGAACTCGACTTTGAGCCCGGCTTCCATACAGTCAAACTGCAACCTGCTGGTCCCAGCTTGGTAAAGCCAAAAGGACCACTTTATTAGAAAAGGGAAGGATGTAAAAGCAGATGCTGTCCTTCTGGCACATTGAAACTCTCGTTATGAAGGGTATGAACAGATTCTAGGACAAAAAGTAAAAACAGCATCTGAAGCGCAAATTAATTTAACACAAAAATATGCTATTTCTGCCATGTTTTGTTGATGTTGCTCTTTTTAAAGTTCACTGCAAGTCAAACAATGTAAAAAAAAAAAAATCCTATTTTTTTTCCTATAAGAATAAAAACAAAAACAACTTGAGGTTCTCATAACGTCATTGCTTTACAGTGCACTAAAACACATCCAGTTACTGCATGTCTCTTACAGAAGCATTAAAGGAGGAAATTGACTAAAATACGTTTCTCATCCTGACTTATTTTGGCAACGACACAAAGCAAAGCTCTTCACTAAACTCCCAAAATGCAAAGCATAATCCCCCCCACCTTTTTTTTTTTTTTTTACATTTCAAACCAAATTAAATCAGGCAAGACTCACATTAATAAAACACAAAGCCAGAGTGGCACAACAAGCAAGAAAGTAAAGAGAATGCTGAGACTAAATTTGGAGATTAGACAGCGTACACCAGAGCATCTATAATTCATGGGATTGTTTGCGGCTGCGCTGACTGCTCATCTGATTGCTACACCGCTGAGGCCTTGTGCCGAAATTTGCATGGAGAAAAAAAAAAAACATTTGAAAAAATAATCAAATAAAAACTCATACAAACTCCTGACTGCCGTTCCTTAGCAACAACAGAGCAGGGAGTTTCAAGGAACATGGCCTTGTGTGTGTGTGTGTGTGTTTGTCCAGCTAATTGTACTTACTTATTTTGCATCATGTTCATTATGATCCAGTCTGAGGGGTAGACGTTTTTCCCAATGAGATCTTTAAACATGATAAATGTTTCCATTAAGAAATCCTGTGAGAGAACGAGAGAGAGAGAAGTTTTCAAAAGAGAAAACAGTTATTGTGTTCGACCAAAAGGTTAAGAGCCACCTAAAGTATGAAGGTGGGAGTTTGTGGATTTAACGCAGAAACAACTTTTTTTACTACCGTATTGTCTGGTGTATAAGCCACTACTTTTTTCACGGGCTTTGAACCGTGCGGCTTACACAATGGTGCGGCTACTTTACGGATTTAATTTTTAACGGGCTAACGAGCTTTCTGCCTCCAAAAACATTTAGCTTCGCCACACCCGGGCACTCACACAGCTGCCAAACACACGTCTCTCTTGTGGGGTGGGTCCTCGTGACTCAATTAGACAAACTGCATAAATAAAGGTTAAAAAATAAAAACATTCTGACCAATGAAATTATTGAATAGGTCACAGTCGAACCAATAAAACGGAGTGGAGGAGTGAACGGGGGGGGGGGGGGGGGCCTTCCCCTGGCTGGGCC
>JARVGQ010000610.1:22965657-22978999 GCA_031762355.1 Hypsolebias martinsi | reverse complement strand
CCAAAAAAGTTGGGACACTAAACAAATTGTGAATAAAAACTGAATGCAATGATGTGGAGATGGCAAATGTCAATATTCGTTTAGTGTCCCCAACTTTTTTGGAATCCGGTTTGTACTAAAATAGACTACTACGGTACTTACCAACTGCACTACTAGGGACCACTGTAATAGTAAAGTTTTAAAAATATATTCTAGGGATCAGACTCAGCTCCAGATACACAAAATTTAAGCTCTGTGTTAGTAAAATTAGCTGAAATAGAGCTGTTTTGTGTTGGTTAAGGTCAGTTAGCTGTGGCGGCTTTCTTGAAAGTTTGACTCCAAAGGTCAAATAGTTGTAGCTGTACATCCAGTTATTATTTTATGAGTTTCATTAAAATCTGATCAGTGGTTGCTGAGATAAGAGTACGGTCAAAGGAACACACATTTACACAGACACTGGCAAAAACATTATCGCCTCTCGCCTTTGGTAGTGAGGAATAATCAAAAGACTCACTGTTTTGCTTAAAATAAAGACATCAGAGGCAAAGTTTGACCACTTTGACGGAGTCTAACAGCTTCTCACACAATAACAACCACAGTGTTATGAACACACCCTAGAAATGCCAGCACGTCTAACAGGGTTTATACTGATGCCTGCAGGGATCTATAAACATGTCTACAAGCTGGCAGGAACAGAAGATGCCACAATGCTTAATCCACGAGCCAAAGGGCAGAGATGAGGATTTCCTTAGCTTAGTAAGCGTAGAATTTCTCAGAAGCCTGGAGAATACTAAGAAAAAGAAATACTGCCAGACTGAAAACAGTAAACACAGTAAAGCTGGAGATTAATCAGCAAAAATTGACAGGAATCTAATGAATGATGTAAGAATTGATGAAACCAAATTAGTGGAAAAAGTGGGGGTGGGGAAACAAACACCAGTTGGAATCAGACTGAATCCCTGGACTTCCATTGTTAGAGATGTCAAATTGTGCTTCACAGGACATATAACGGTTGGTAAAAGTCAAAGATTGTGGCCCATAGCTTCTAAATGTTGGGTTTACCTGGATAAGATGCAATGAAACATATTTGTCAAAGCTTTTATGAATAAATGTTATGGATAAGTCCATAACAACACACTTGCATACAGATGGAATTAACTGCATGTGTGGGCTAAACTAAAACAACACACAGCTACAGGTTCTGTTCGCATGGTTTCTCTTTGGTTATGTGGATCATTATACTAGTTTTTAATTTATATTTTTTGTTACTGCTTGTAGACAAGAGTGTAAAATCCATCAAAGCTTGTCCTTTACCATTTTGTGTAAGTTTGGTGGAGCAGACCAGAGTGGAGATCTGAAAGGAGTCCTTGCTGATGGTGCAGTTCCCCAGATTCTGGGTGTTTTTCCCAGTGGCGGAGTACCCCTTCTCTTCCAGCTCCATCTTGGTGGAAGGGACGTTTAGGTAGAAAGACGAGTCCTCCAGTTTCTTTGCTTCTGCCTGGGTTTTGTAAATAAAATTTGCTTAGTTTATCAGTAGAAACCCAAATTGGATGCTTACTTTACAGTAGAGCAGGGGTTCCCAACACTAGTCCTTGAGGAACACCATCCTGCATGTTTTAGTTGTTTCCCTGATTTGACACACTTGAGTTGAACGGGTGATTAACAGGCTTCTGCAGAACTTAAATAAGTAATTAAACAATTGAATCAGGTGTTTTGAGACAGGTAAACAACTAAAACATGCAGGATGGTTTTCGTTGAGGACCAGGGTTGGGGACCATTGCAGAAAAGTCTTTTACTTTTTTGATATCAGTGGCCTTCATGATCAAAATTTTCATAGAAATTTTATTAAATTCCTTTAAGTTAATGAGCAGTAAGGTTGCCCACACAAACAGTTAGGGGGGATTTTCCACATTTACCTTGTACACGATGAGATCATGGTCACCGTCCCTCAGAGTGGTCCCATCATACCGCATCAGTTTGACAAAAGACAAGGCAAAAATCTTCTCCGATTTATCTCTGGCTGTGGGAGGATGAAATCAAACACATGAGGAAACAGAAAACCAGTGGAGATATTGATGATATGGCACAAAGGTGTAAGCTTTTCATATCGGGGGCTCATTTGCAAACTAACAAAGCAAATCTCATGCACGTGAGGGCAGCTTGCTTAAATGAACAGAGTGCACACAGTCACAGAATGGCCAAAGAAGCAGATTCCACTGGAGAAAAAAAAACATTCAAGATTGCTGATTTTACAACAAGTCATAAAGCAGCAGACTGATAAAATAGATAATCTCAGCACTACAGGCTCCGAGTTAGCTCCTGAGTGGGCAAAACAATCTGCTGCTGCCAAATGTTCTTAGGTTTTTATTAATGCTATGGTTTTATTTGTGCATAAACTACTTCCCCACGCCCCCCACCACCAACAAACAAGATCGGACAATAAGCTTAAATTTTAAAATTTTCATTGTCAGCCATTTTCAGGCCAAAAACCACAAATTGGTAACTTACTTTGCAGGTGTTGACATTTTTTTTCTTTCTTTTTTTTATTTTAGAGGACCAGGCAAGCCCCATCATCTGTACAGTTGTGGACCAAGGTCGTTTGTAGACAAAAAGAGTACAAAGTCACTAATTTGGGATAACATTGTTTTAGACTAAGGAGTTTCTCAAACCATTTAATGAGGAATACACCAGACGTGTGCAACCAGCTCAGCTGATCCTGAAGCTCGTGGTGTTTTCAGCTTCCATGTATTCATGCAGGAATGATTCATTCCTCTGATACATTTTTTAACTGATCTGTCTTTGATCACCTGCCTCTTGGGTCGTGGACCGACTGTGGATCTTGAGACATTTGAGCGGGGGAGACAGCCTGCACTGGCAGCTCAGAGCGGGGGGGGGGGGGGAGGCAGTGACAGTTGAGCTGTCTGTACCTGCAGTTTAGAGCTGGATGGAGAGAAGCTAAGACGTGCGTTATTTGTTTTTAGCATTTTAGCTAGCTAGTATTGCGCGCAACTAATTAGCGTTAACCAGTAACGACAGGTGGAGGGGGGTGCGCAGTTCAGTTTGGTCGTTGGGCGCGCTCGGTTGTTAAGGGGGCGGGGCGTCCTGACGTATTACGTCATGAAATTAGCATATCATGATATCATTTTTTTGCCCGGGCAAGCTTTTTTAACCGGTGTTATCGTGAATGACATGATATGGCCCAGCCCTACCTTGTATAGCCTTTGGTCTTGATTGGTGACCTTAACTTTAGAACATACAAATGTACGGAATGACAGAGACTATACCGTAATACGCCCCACCTTCAGCAGGCAAAAAAAAGCACACAATATATCCCACCGGTCAATATCTGATGTCGCCCAAGCCCTAGTATTCATGCCGCTGATTAACGCCACGCATCATTATTTGTGAAAGAACTAAACGTGACGGATGCACATATATGAAATATGCAGCTCTTAAAAATCTGCACCAAGCACCATAAATACCACTGAAGCAACAGGTTTGGCTTGAAGTAGCTAGGGGTGATCTTCTCTTGGCACATGAATAAACACTAGCCATTGATCTGAGAGAAGCAGCTGTGAACGGTTAAGATGATCCCACGAGAATGAAGAAAAGGTATGTGTCGCTCACATACACACATGTGAGTGCAACGTGCGACGCGCCAACTAGGAAGAGAGTTATGATTTTGTCCTCTATGCAAGCATTTGGATAGGGCTGCATATCATCCCTGGGGATCAACAAGCTCAAATTTACGCGCAGACAGACGTGATTCATCGAAGTACGTCTCGCGTTGGATCTGCATAAACCTCTCATTGGTTTGCTGTCTGCAACCTCGCCGGTGAATAACTGCTGGACTGTGAGAAACGAGTGGAGGGAAAACGTTGCGCACAAACCACACAGTATTACCTGTTGGAATAGTGACTTTCTAAAAACAGCAAAGAGGTGAAAACGCTGAATTTAAGGCGGGGGAAGCTCACAATGATGAGAGAGCTAATCAGAGTAGTTTGTGCCGACTTTCACCAATCAGGTGGGTTGTCACTTCAAATCTTTGTCAAGTTTACTGTGCTGCATTTTAAAGCCCCTACTCAGCAGGTATTGATGATGAGAAAAAGGAAAAAAAAAGTGAAAAGATGGTGCAGGTAAGCTTTCTGTTTTGTTTTGTTTTTTTCCATTCAAGACATGGTACAGGATAGCAGCCATCTGTCTGATGAGGCCTGACAGTGTTGGGGTGGTAGTCTGAGGCAACAGGTAAAAGCAGAATGGCCTAATTCCCCACCAAGGGGGGCCAAGATATGGAACACACGAGCTTCGATAGTGGACCTGAGGAGCCGCTCTGTCACTTTGTGTTTCTACAAAAGGTTCAGCTTTTGCTTGGAGGAGAGTGGCTGAAGCAGGAAGAGCACAGGAGGATGACAGCAGGGGCAAGACGTTTCAAATACCTGGCAGACCTTAGAGCAGCTCTGCTCTGAGACGGAAACCTCTGTTTTATATCTCATAGGAGTCAGTGCCCAGAGAATGAGTGATTTTGTGCTTGTGCTGGTAACTTTAATGCAAAGGTAATACTGTGAATGCTTATGAAGCATTTGCAGTATTGTGATCCATTTTTCTTCTGTACGTTTTTCAGCATCTTTCTTGTTCCGCAATTTTTGTTCTATTTCAAAACCATATATCAAAACATTCAGCTATTTCAGGATAAGGGTGCTATGACTTTTGCTATTGGTGCAACTTTAGCTTTTTGACATATTTAGCCTCTTCTGCCATTTTTTTCTTATAGAAAATGAATTGAGTTCATTTTATCTGTTTACAACCTTTTACTAGGCCTGTCACGATAACACATTTTGCTGGGCGATTGTCTAAGAAATTATTGCGATAAACGATAATATTGATTGAACTTTATTCTATATGTATGCAATCCAGCGTTTTTGTACTGTAAGTTAAATTGTGACGTAAAATATAAGGACATGACTCATAAAATGCTTCTAGTGTGAGTTATCAGTGAAAGGTTTAAAGTTTAGCAGCATCCTCTGCAGACCCAGTCACCTGAGGTAAGTTTCTATAGTAAACCATTACGGCCAGATAACAGCGACTCACAGAGTTTCAAAAGCAAAGCTCCTAACAGCATTAGTCCCCACAGAAACAAGGTGTCAAGCATGACAAGAAGGCTCTCCAAATGGATTATAAACCAGCACAGAGCTCTGCGACCTGGCAATTTCCTTCAAACCACCTGCATGCAGCAAGATGACGACAGAGGCTGGAGATTAGGAACCCTCTCCCTAATCTGTCAAATCGCCTTTAATGCCCCAAAAACCTCATCTGCAGCACTCTTTCTGCTATTGGATGAAAAGCCTTATTATGTGGAAGAAGGACAAAATGGCAGTCTATTTTCTAGCCTTTATAACTAAAAGGTAGAGTTGCATTCAACTAAACACTGGCCCAAATTAAAAAAAAAACATTTCTTCAGATCCCAACCACAGCCTCTGACGAGCCACTCTATTAACTCATTCAGAAGCAAAATAATACTCTGACTAATGTGATCAAATCTGAGTATTTATCATCTTTTATTACTTTTGTAGGCTCATTAGCAGCCACTTGTACACCTGGACATCAGAAAAACTGATTACTCACACGATGACATTCATACTCACAGTCCTGAGATGAACGGTGGCGGAAGGTGAATCGCAAATGGCTCCGGTTCACGTCTTCAATGGGAATAGCAACCTGAGATAAGGAACAATGAGATTCATACACAGAACAACAAGTGCCAAATATTATAATAACTGTGTGAATGTTTATGAAGAATTCACACTATTGTGATCCATTTTTCTTCCGTACGTATTTTCAGCGTGATTCTCGTCCTGCAATTTTCAAACTATTTCAACAAATCATATCAAAACGTTCAGCTCGTTCAGGACAATCCTGCTAGGACTTTTGGCATAAGTGCAACTTTAGCTTTTTCAAATATTTAGCCTTTTCTGATCATTTTTTTCCTCATTGAAAATGAACTGAGCTCATTTTATATCCTTCAAATCTTAAGATGTGTTTACAACCTTTTACTGCTCCTTTCACATTTTGTTCTGGTTCAGCTTCTTCCAGCTTCCTTGTGCAAATTTAAACAAACTTTCAGCTATTTTTCAGCTAATTTCAGCTGTTTTGTGCTCCTTTCAGATTCTTTCTGGTAAATACAACATTTTTGTGCTTCTCCTAACTTCTGCTAATTTCAGCTTGTTATGCTCCTGCCAGCTTATTTCTGCAAGTTTCAGCTTGTTCTACTATTTCAGCTAGTAATTAGCTGTTTCATGCTCATTTTAACTTTTTTCAGCCCAATTCAGCAAAAATGTCTTTCTGGTAATGTAAGCTTCTTTCTGCTTCTTTAGCTACTCTTGGCTGTTTGTTTGTTTTTTTGTTTTTTTTTGTTTTGTTTTCTCTCCCCAATTTCAACTTTTTTTGTGTGTGCTCATTTTTGCTTCATTCAGCCTATTGGGAAAATATATTCTTTTTGCTTTCTTCTGTTAATTTAAGCTTGCTCTATTTTTTCAGCTTTTTAGCTAATTTTTAGCTAATTATTTAGCTAATTTCAGAGGTTTTCTGATAAATTCAGGTTTTTTGTGATAATTTCTGCTTTTTTCAGCATAATTAAATTATTTCTGCTAATTTCAGCTTGTTCTGCTTTTTCAGCTACTATTTACCAGTTTTATCCCAATTTTAGCTATATCAGCTACTTCCATATTTTTAGCTCATTTTAGCTTATTCCCCTTCCTTCTGGTAGTTTAAGCTTCTTTTTGCATTTTCAGCAATTTTTCAGGTGTTTTTTGCTCATTTCAGCCTTTTCTTAAACTAATTTCCAAAATTTTCTTCTCATTTCTGCTTATTTAAACCTAATTCAGAAAATATCTGTTCTGATTTCTTCTGCTAATTTAAGCTTGTTCTTCCATTTCAGGTACATTTCAGCATGTTTTTTTTCTATTTTCAGCTGTTCTTCAGCAAGTTCTTCTGCAATAAGCATTCACGCTGCATTTTCGCAGGAAATGCAATTTCTTTAATTGGATTTTATTTAGGGACTTTACACGTCATGGACAAGACATTTCACATGCATGTACCACCACATTTATTTAACTGTAGCTTCAGAAGTTTAAAAAAAAAAAAAAAAAAATCAAGGATTTTTTTTTCTTTGCATTGCCCTTCCTTGCCTCTGTGTGTGAAATATTCACGAGGTCTTAATGTATTTCTAATCAAACACCTACTGAGTGAGAACATCAGCAGCAGCAGCTGTGCGGATAACACTAGATAAAATTAAAGTGTTTACTTCCTTTTTTTTTTTTTTACTGCCAGATTGGCCCAGCTTGAAGTATCTCTGAATATTTTTATATAGGGTCAATATTTACCACCCTGCCTGCTACCAAATACTGCCGGTACGATAAACGAGAACAGCTAATGTATTGGAGAATGTACTTGTGCTACTAGAAAAAAGAAAAAGAAATAACTGTATTGATCTGAAGGTAAGTAGAAAAACACACCTTTATTGTTTCAAACCACCGCGCCTGCTTCACTTGGTAGTAGATGACGGACTTGTACTCGCTGATCCCCACATCTCCAGCACCGGGAAAAATTACATTCTAGATATAAAAACAAACAAACAGGACAAGAGAAATGGTCTTTTTCTGGGAAAATACGAAGTTAATCTGCAAAAAGACTTGACTGAAACTCGATGCTTAGTTGGTGTTGTTAATGTTAAAAAAAAAGTAGAACACCAGCTAAAAGCTTAATGACGTAAAACAGTTAAAAGAAGAAGCAAAAGGCCAATTAAAGCTAAAATGACAAGAACACTGGCTAAAGTTTTAAAAAGCAAAACACCAGGTAAAAGCTAAAACAAGCAAAATGCTAGCCTAAGGTTAGAATAAGCAAAGCAATACTGTAGTTAAAAGCTAAAACAAGCAGAACGATAGCTAAAGAGTAAAAAAGCAAAGCAATAGCTAAAATAAGCAGAACACTAGCTAAAGAGTAAAAAAGCAAAACAATAGCTAAAATAAGCAGAACACTAGCTAAAGATTATAAAAGCAAAACAGTATGTAAAGCTAAAACAAGCAGAATGCAAGCAAAAGGCTAGAATAAGCTAAACAAGAGCTAAAAGCTAAAATAATCAGAGCACTAGCTAAAGAGTATAAAGCAAAGCATTATCTAAAAGAAGCAGATCATAACTAAAAATAATAATAATAAAGCTGAAGAGTAACTAAAAACCAAAATAAGCAAAATGCTAATTAAGGCTAAATAAAGCAAACTCCTAGCTAAAATCTCTGCGAAAGACACTAATTAAAAAGCAGTAAAACTTTAGCTAAGTAACAAAAGGCTAATAATAATGTTCAGTCAGGTCATCGAGACAGTTTTGTTTTTTCCCCCCCTGAGATGTCTCAGGAAAAATAATAATAATAATAATTAAAAAAAAAAAAAAAAAAAAATTTTTAAAAAAGAAATTGTTCAGATGACCTGACTGAACATTGTTGGATTTGTACCTGGATTATTGAGCATGAACTTTTTGTGTAACAAAAGACTAGTTAACAGTTAAGAGAATAAAGATGCTAGCTCAAAGCCAACAGCAGCAAAATGTTATCTAAATATGGAGAAACATTAGCTAAAATAACAAAACTGTAGCAAAAAGCTATGTACAAGTATCAAAAGGCTAGCAGGAAATTAAAGATGGTAAAAGTCTAGAAAGTTAAGATTACAAAAGGATGACTAAACACTTAATGCAGCGAAACACTAGCTAAAGATACATCTATCAAAATGCTAGTCAAAAGCAAACGTAGCAAAAGACTAGCTAAATGCTAAAAGTAGCAACAGGCTAGCTAAAAGTTAAAAGCTGCAGAACATTAGCTAAAAACTTAAACTAGCATAAGCAGACCAAATTAGAGCAAGCGTGCTGAAGCAGATTTTAAAAGCTCCGAAAGTCATAGCGCCTATAGACTGAAAAAGCAGAAAGTGGCTAAAATACCACAAAGCGTAAAGAAGAAGTTAGCTGGCAAAACAAAGATGCAAAAGTAAAAACAAACATCTAAATCAGCATTCAGACATCCGTAACTGGCCATCTGGTCAGGCTCTGCTGGCTGATTTATCATCACTCGGTCAAAATATGAGCACACTCATCGGACGTGGAAATTTTACTTAAAATATTTGCTCCCTCAAGCATAAAGTACTAATCTAGCAGAATGGCATTTTAAAAGTCTGGCTGTACTTTATGCATGAGCACCTGTCAATCTCACGCCAGCGCTGTGGAAAAAAAAATAAAAAATTAGAAATAAATTATTTAAAAAAGAGCTGCAGGGGCTCTCGTGCAGCAAAACGCAAAGAGAGGGTGGGCAGGAGAAAAGCAGGCCAGCTGGCGATGATGGATCCAAACATGTAATTTTGTCTCTCAACTGGGTACCCCGATCTCTACAACAGGTCAGTGTGGATGGTTAAAAAAAAAGAAATAAATAAATAAAAAGCCCCACCAGGAGAGCTGGCTCAAAGGGTGGAGTGACAGCGGGTGGCACACATGCCTTGTTTTCAATCCATCTGTGCTCTGCCAGCCTACCTCTTTCCTCCCAGCTGACTCCCTGGCCTGCTAGTGTACCACCGCTGAAGTACTCCTACACTAATGGTTTCTGACAACCAGCAATTATGAGGAATAACAGACCCCGTCTCCCCCCAGCTGTGTGGAGCAGAAACAGGGAGGGGGGCAGGTGCTACATCTTTCAAATGTACCCCTTCACTAAGTGGCCAGAGTTCCTGACAGCTTTGGACGCAAGAGGAGCGGCTGCCGAGATCTAATTGAGACTGAGAAGGGGGTTTCTGGACGTGTGATGATATGTCAAGATGTTGTTAACCACAAATCTTTTTTTTTTTTTTTTTGAAGGAGGGAGAGGATGAGAGTCTGGAGGCAAGGGCAAAACAATAAACAGACACAACCACAGAGGAAGCTACAATACGAAAACTAAGACTATCACAAACTGTGTCCGTACGAGAAATTAAAAATTTCCTTCAAAAGCAATCACAAACCTGTAGAAAAGTTATGAACAGTTAAAACCTTGCTAGAAATTGGTAAGAGTGTGGAATAAAATCAGTGTTAGATGCATCGCAGACAGACAGATGAAGTATCTTTTCTCACAACAGGAAAGTACCTTTAGGGCAAATACCATCAAAGAAGAAAAAAAGCCAAACTATTAGCAAAGACTTGTGGAAGGCTTAAGAGATTAGAGCGAACGCTTCTATGAAAAGATGTGAGAAGGTGACACTGTCACTACAGCAGCAAGCCTTGCTCAGCTGTCACTGACTCTGATCACTACATCCGATGTGTTCTGTCAACCTTGAATACAAATATACTCCAAGATGTACCAGTGACGCTGAGCAAAGCAAAAATAAATATTTGACCTAAATCATCCCTTGCTGACTTTGTAGTGGATTTCTGTTATGATCCATTTTCTACCTCTTATCCTTAGTGGCGTGGCAGAGGCAACAGGTCCAGAACAGCCCTCTCCGCTGTACAGTCTGCTCCCGAGACATTCCCAGACCAAAGAGGATACACAATCCCTCCAGTTTTGGTTCAGTTCCTCTTCCCAGTGGGACGTGCCCAGAAAACCTCCAAAAGGAGGCATCCTAATCAGATGCCTGAACCACCTCGACGGGCTCCTTTTTACTGCAAGCTCAACACGAATAATGGAGCTTGTCACCCTATCTCCAAGGCTAAGCCTGGTTAGCATACGAAGCTCATTTCAGCTGTTTGTATCCAGGATCTCGTTCTTTCGGTCATGATCCAAACCTCACGACCGTAGGTGAGGAGTGAAACATAGATAGACCAGTAAAACGAGAGCTTTGCCACTTGCAAACTCTTTTCTCACCATGACAGACTGGAGCAACACACTCATTACTGAGGATGGGTTCCCAGTCTGTCGATCCATCTCCTGCGCACCCCCCTAGATTTTTGTTTTGATCATTTTTAAAGAGACAATCCTATTACCATGGTAACAGCACTTTGTGTGTAAGTATTTTATGTATTCATGTATTTACTGTAAGTATTTTATGTATTCATACCCATCTGCCCACTACAGACTCATGTTCAGGCTGCTGTTTAATATAACGTATTATTTTACATTATTAGTGTTCAGTGTATATCTTGGATCCTTGTATACTGTTTCTTTTTACAATTTATATTTTTGCTATTTTTGGGGTGTAACTGGGATCTCGGGTACACAATTCCATTCCACCTCATGTTCTACATGTGATGCAAATGACAATAAAGAAAATGTAACCTTATGTAGATCATCATACCAACACGGGGAGAACAAAAATCAAATCCATCACTCAATGCAGATGGTCAAGCACCAACAGGTTCTTACATAGTCTTAAAGGACACGCTGTTCTAATTCCATGAAATTATGACATCCACTGTAATAAAGCTGCAAAGAAGACAGTAACTTTTATTTACAGACCAACTTCTCTGATGTTTATATGCTTGTAGGATCAATAAAAAAAAAATGCAGACGAACTGAATAAAAGTTCTACAACATCTGACTAAACACCTATAAGCCTATTTATTTAGTATCGCAATAAATACTGACTCCATAGTCAGACAATGTACTGTATCAAATGAAACTCGTTACTAATTTGCGCTACATCCAAAGTCCTTTTCTTATATTTAATCAGCAGCAATCTTTACATTGCATAGCTTGCTGGGCCCAATCATTGACAAAGCTTCTCAATTTAAGACTAATGAGTATAATTGACGCAGCCAAGGGTAACAGAGCTCTCTACAGATTCCCTGTTCGCAGGAAGACTCATTACAACCAGAAATCTGTCATCTCAAATTACTTCTAAATCTACTCTGATTCCAATTACACAAGTGCTTACACCACTGTATTAGGCGCTTTAATTATGTGCAAACAAGATCACAAAAGCATCAACAACTTTAAACTTACTGCTTCTGTAAAGACAGACCAACTTCACACCATTATCACCATACTCCAGAAAGACATACTTTAGGATAACATGTGTAAGAGAATACGTATAGCTTGTGTAAGAGGACATTAGTATTTTGATCATTGTTGTAATTTTACCAATATAAATACAAAACTTTAAAGCCTCCCAAGTGTTGTGTTAAACAAATAGTCTGGTCATTTCTGACTTTATGTTCTCTCAGATAATCATCAACAGTGAGTGCCTCCCTGCCCTTTGACTTCAGGCTTGGAGCTGGGAGGATGAGGAAAATGGATAAACGGACAATTTATATTGTTTTTCAGGATTATAAAACTTTTGTCGTAAACAAACGCTACATTAGTTAACAAATCTCTACTCTCCTGCTTTCCACCATTTGTTCAGTTTGTTGTTTTCTCTTCTGAACTAGGGCTGAACAATTAATTGTACTTGCAATAATATTGCGATATGATAAAACAGGATTTTCTCATCGCAAAGGCTGCAATTTGACTGGTCACGTGATCTGATTATGTGACTTATGAGCGGAGCAAAGAAGAGCAGGGAGCGAGAGAAGTCAACAGTGAGCCTTAACCGGTTGCACAATGGCGTCAGGCTCGACAGAAGCAAATACTTCTGAAAGTTTGGCACAAAAGAGCGGCAGCACATCCGTTGTTTGAAATTATTTTGGCTATTAAAAAGAAGACACTGCGCAACAACATGTATTGTGGAGAACCTGCCTCGCTGCTGTTGCTACCACTCAAGGTAACATCTAAGCCTGTCGCGTTAAACAATGAATCAATTAATCGCATGATGAATGAAAATTATCTACCTCATTTTCATTCATCGGCTTTATCATTTCTTCGTGTCTCAATCTTTCTACTGAAGACACTGGATGACAAAAGGCTCCACTCCAGTGCTCTTCACTGACCCCACCCCCTTTCTCGTTTCTCTTTAAAATCTGTTTTAACTGTCCAAAATTGCATTTTTGGATCGGTAAAAGCAGCAAAGCTGAGAAGCTAAGCTACGAGCTAAGCTAACAGGCCAACCTCGGGAATAAACCTCCGTCTTGTCGAGCTCAAAAATTCACAGTTAAAACCTGTGCCTTTGTGTAAAAAGTTGTTTTTCTCTGCAAAAAGAAGCTGAGTACTTGTGTACTGATTTTTTATTAAAAGCTCTGTGTGAAAAACACTATGCTAAAGAGCTCAAATCACTGAGCGTTTGCCATGCCACCATGTCAGCCCATGTCACGTCAAGGGCCCTCCCTCGTATTTTTCTTAAAGAGACACATTGCTCAACTATCCATCCCTTTGTTCAAACAGTCTTATACTGCCATCAGGTGGTCAAAAAAGGCACTACACTCCAAACAAATCAACATTTCTTCTAAAATTTGACAATTAATTATTGTTAAATTTCAAACAATATT
>JARVGQ010000610.1:22942917-22958428 GCA_031762355.1 Hypsolebias martinsi | reverse complement strand
ACTTAAAAACAGTGGGGTGGTCGACCACCCTGCACCACCGCCAGCAGTGGTGCACATTAGGTTTAGTTTTAAAGATTTATATGCTTATAGGTTTTTCATAGGTTTAGAGATTAATATGTTCGGTGGATTGGACCCACTGTTACACCATATTCTGTGACCTGCAACAGTGCATGCAACGCCGCCCCCTATGGTCACAATATATGGTGGTCACAGTTTTCGGTGTAACACCGGTTCGCAACGCGCTCCAAACAGGAAGTTGATTCGTTTTCTGTTCTGCAACTGTGACGTGATGACGTCACAACGAATACGCGACTTGAAATAAAAAACTCGATAGATGTCCTAGGAATCGATGTGTAGATTACACGAGTAGTCTGTTAAAGCCCTAGTCTGAAGTGATTACTAAAAGAATATTCTTTACTGCAATGTTGTGGTTTTAAGACTACTCTGCTTAACCTGATGCTAATTAAGAATCGTGTTGGATTTAGTGACAATTGAGAAGATTCTTCGTAAAAATTAACTCATAATTCTTAGGATTCAGAAGGGATTTCATTATGTACAGTAGTCCCTCGATACTTCATGTTCGACTTTCGCGGACTCGCTCTTTCGCAGGTTCTCATCGATTGTCTACTTTAATATTACTCACGTGACTGGGACAGTATGGGATTAAAAAAGTTCACAAAAAAAGTATTTCGGACTAGGACTGTGTGATATATACGGTACATGGTAGAAACGATAGACATTTAGCCTGTGACAGAGATGTGTCTTCTACCAGCTAACCGTAGTAATGCTGTGTCTGATGTAAAATCAGTTGTCAGATTTAACCATTATGTTTTTTTTTTTTGTTGTTGTTGAAAACTGCATAAATGGTGTTAAAAGTATGTTTTCTTCTAGAGCTAAGTAGCAAAGCTACAAGCTAAATACCTCCGGCTTGCCATAGTGTTGCCGTATTCGGACGAATGCGCAAAAGGCTGTGTTCCGTCAAAAGTTGGGTTTTTTTTTCCCTGTCGAAAGTTAAAGTAAGCATTGGTCAGCTTTAGAGAGTACATTTGTGCTAAATAAAAAGGGTAAAACCTGCTCTTTGATCTGTAAAAGAACGCTGTGTGATTTTACTGCGAGACCCTGTCTGGTCAAAGCCACAGAGGAAACTGGTTGCCATTTTGTGTCAGCGCTCCTTAAAGCAGAAGGAGAAGCCCACTGGAGGAACCCCTTCTTTGATTCTGAAGCCAAAGCTTCATCTGTCAGAAACTGACCCACTGGACAGGTGGAGACTGCACCAGCCTAATTTTCCAAGAACGGCAAGGCTGGCCAAGAAATACCTTTGCATTGGTGGCAACATCATTTCATGCCACCAGTCTCCGTTAAAGCCAGAGACTGTGGACAAGCTGGTGTTCATGGCCAACAATCTTTAGACTCTTAACAAATGACAGCGAGATTTTGAATATTAATTTTGTTAAGTATTTTCAGAGTATAATGCTGTTCTGTTGCTGTCATTTCTTAAGTGAGAAAATTTAAAACATATGGCTACAACGACAATTGATATCTTTTGCACTGTTTTGCACTACAAGAAAGAAGCCTAACACTTGATTTTTTTTTTTTTAATCTCTCTGGACCTAGTAGTGGAATTTTCTTAATTGAGATTATTTTGTAGTGTAGCAGTTTTCAAAATAAATGCTGGCAAAATGACACCCTATGTTTTTTTTTGTTGTTGTTTTTTTTTCATTCTGATTGCAAGTTTTATACCAAAAACCTATTGTGATATATATCGTTACCGCCACCCATCTCAATAGATATTGTGATATGAATTTTATGCCATTTCGCACATCCCTACTTCGGACAGGCGCTGCCCTTTTGTAGTTTTCTTTCAATAAGCCTACACTGCATCGCCAGTCAAAAAGAACTACACTACCCAGAAGCCAACAGTGCTTCTGGCAGAAGCTTTCGGCCAAAATGGAGGAAAAGTTTTGATCTGATCCGAACCTGACTAAAAAGTTCGGTCCTTATTCATAGTGACTTCGGCGCTCAGAGGATGCAGAGAGCCGTATAAAACCGACAGGGAATTGGACCAGGACTACTTCCAGCCTCATTAGTCAATCTGTGTGCTGCCTGCTGGCCCATGAGGCCTCTTGCGCGAGGAGGTGTTTGAATGTCCAGTGTCTTCTCCGAGCTCACACGGCCTGTTTTCATCCAGATCCCTCTGGATTATTTGGACTCAATCGGGACCATTGTGTGGTTTTGTGATGGTTCTCAGAAGGTCCGGCTTTCTCTAAAAGTGTCTTGGTGCTCAACGGCTGCAGAGAGCCGATCAGAACCAGACCAAGGACGTTGAGTACCTATATAAAATTTTGCAGTAGCTACTGTAGTACATATAAGTATGTTGTTAAAAATAACGAAGGTTTAAGAGTTTAGAACATTGCAAGAGTGTGAGAAGGATTTATAAAGCCTTAAAATCTATACATACTAAAATAAATATAACGTTCCTACTTCTTGTGTTACACTTATCGCGGGGGTGTCTGGAACGTAACTCCCGCAATAATCGACGGACTACACTGGCTTTACTGTATATGCGTAATCATACATTGTTAGCAACCTAATTAAGTTGAATGCAGCAGAGTGATGAGTTTCTTCATGGGTCTTACACCCCGTGTGATTCTGTACCTTGGCCTTTGTGATTGACTTCTTTGGCGGTGATAACTTTGGCGATGACTGTCTGAAGGAAGTCGTTCTCCCCTGTCACCCTGGGTGAAAAACGTGAGATGTTCAGCTGCTTATGGCGAATGGCGTCATCCAACGCTAGCCTGCAGTACGCACAAAACAGGCAAACACCACAGGGGCAAAAAAAAAAATGGCAGAAATGGAAGTAGAGAGGGAAGGGACACACATTGATGGTTGTGAGGAGGGGAGTAAGATAAAAAAAAAAGGGAAAGTGTGGGAGAAAGAGACACCAAGAAGTGATGCAAATACTATGACAAAGACAAAAGCCACTTGTTAGCAGTTAAAAGTGAGTAGGATGGGTAACAAAAGAGGCAGAAAAACCATCATTTAGGAAATGAGGCCTGGTTAGAATCCAAAGAGCCACTCAACGGGTGAAAAGATAGACTCTCTATTTGTCTTGAAGTGTTTTCTCATTGTAATGTAAGAATCTGAAACGGCACAACCTAAGACTTAAAAGAATGCCTGGAAGTTAAATTCCCAATGCTGAGTGGTTTATATTTCCTAAGGCTTCATGTCTAGTAAGGAAACTATTTCTATAAACAACTAACATACTGAAGATAAGGGAAGAGCAGATGTTATCTGGAGAGCAATGCAGTTGTTTAAAAAAAATGCATGATACACAGAGAAAATACATGTAAATCAGAAGATCCTTAAAAAATAATTCAGAAAATATACAGGTAATGTTTAATTATTTTTTTTTTTTCTGGCTGCTCCTTTTGTCATTGAGCATGCATCAGGGCCTTTTGTCATTGGTCGCCACAGAAAGCAAGCAACCGTTTAAACCCTGGAATATGGTTAAATGAAGTTACTTTGTTCTTATTTTTTTCTTGACTTTAATTTTTTTTTTTGGGATCAAGGCTGGAGGCAATAAAGACAGTTTGATGTATTGATTATATGGAGGCATCCATCAGCTTAAAATGCAAGTTCCTCAAGTTGTAAGCACACTTCAGCTCAAGCCATCAGAGGCTACGTTGATTGAATGATGATTGACTTAAAAGTTAAGCTAAGACATCACTGGTGCAACTTACATAGTGTTTTGCATGAGACTATCTTCTGCAGAAAGAGTGAGAAGAAAAATACCACAAACCACATACAGACCTTGTGTTTCATCGCACAACTGTAGCTGCATTTACGGTTTATGACTCTTTGTTTTTAGAATTGTTCTATTTTTGGCCTCCATCTGATGAAATTAGCTGTCAGCTGGTGTAGATATTCATGGCTCGTAGTCCATCTGCACTGGTTGCATACTTTTACTTTAAGAAACTGAAGTACCGCAGACTGCAAACCATATTTATAAAGCAAAACAATTTATGACAAGTACGACACAGATGTTGCCTCAAGTGTCTGTATAGAAGTTACAGTATCACTTGTATACTAATAGGTGCAAAAATAAAACAAATAGAGAAAGTAGCAGAATGTATTGCTCTATTCAAATGCAATGTTGAGTTCATTTATTTAAAATGAAATGTAAAATACAAAATTTAACTAAACATACCAACAATGATTAGAACTTCCTACACTCAAGGAAGTTCTGTGTTGTACTGGTTTGATGCCATGAATTACATTAAACGAAAGAAGTTAAAATCTTAAATCTGAGAATATTATGACAAGAAATGTTTTCATACTTGATCTTTTTATCACAGCATTAAATATTTTTTGTGTGTTACTTACTTATGAAGTCTCAGCTTTAGATTGACAGTTGAAGATTGTTTAGGAAAACAACCGTGTTTCTAAAAGTTGTTTTACATTTCTGTTTGGATGACTGGAACACGTGAAATTCTTTTAATGGCTCTTTCACTTGTTGCTTTGGTAGGCTTTAACACATGCAATATTGAATTATGAAACCTTTTTTTTTAATTAACTTACTGAGTTTTTAGTGGCTAATGATCACATTTGGCCATAAATAACCCCTTCTAGAAACTGTTCTTCTCACAATGAATGGCTCTAATTTCCATTACTTATATGTGCAGATAAAACCTTTAAATGAGGCTATCTGCCAGGTCAACTACTTGAATCTGAAGCATTTTCAATTATGCAGGAAATCGCATTAAGGAAAAAGGTCGTTCTGACTCATAAAAAATGGTGGCAGGTAATGAGGTTGCCTTAATTGAGTCATGGGGGAATAGGCAAGAACTACTGTTTAACAATCCCCATAAATGTGGTGTCAAAGACGTTAAACTTAAAAAAAGTGCAGAAAATTTTATTTTTGTTTTGTGCTCTGACACAATGTACTTACGACTGAAAAGGGATGAAGTGTTGCTTGTCCTCGTCGTCCATTTTGCCCGTTATTATGTCCGTGACATCCATTACTAAAAAACAAAAGACGGGGTCAAAGCATTAAAAAAAAAGCTTAGCTTTGATTGTAACTAATTATAAGAACAAGAGAACTTGTTTTGTGAACAGCTTCAGAAAAAAATATGTCTGAAAAACACCTTCTTTACATTAGTTGCAGTTAATGTTTTTTTTATGCGAATAAATAATAAAGAAATACAAAGACTTTAGAACTGTGATGCTACACTTTTTAAGCTAATAGTGTAGAACTATACAAAATAAAATTGTGATGTTTTTCTCTTAATCCAAAATATTTTTATGGATAAGTTCTCTGTAGCTTCAACGCAACATGAGGTAGAGTCTTGATTTTGTCCCTTGCATAAGTTACTATTGATGCGAATGAAAAATGATGCTAGAAGAGCTCCATATTTAGTCCATTACTCTTCAGGCTAGAAGTCCGGCATATAAAGACCTTTAGACGTGTTTGTAAAGGTTAGTGAATGTAAAACAAAAATAAAAAATACTTCTTTACGCTAAGGCAAAACGGAGCTCTAAGAATAGGCCACTATAAATCTTGTCATTTATCTTCTCTTCAAGTGACATGAAAAAAAATGGGGATCTAAAATTTGTTTTCTGTTAAAGTTTAGGCTAAACGCCAATCTAGTTAAGTTTACTAGTATATGGTTGGAAGCTCAAACAACAACAAAAAAAAATAACAATCCTGTCTGTTAAGTTTTATTAATGTAAACTCTCTGACAAATCCCACTTTTTGGACAAACCGGCCATTGAGACTTTATTTTGGAAAGTTTACCAGCTCAGAAGCAAGTCCATATGAGTATCAGTAAAAAATAAGAATTCTGGTCTGACTTTAGTTCACGAATATTTTAGTAAGCAGCATCTCAGCTGAGACAAACTGCCTTTTATTTATGATAAGTTGATCGTATTGTGTGTTTTGCCTTACAATTTATGTTCTCTCTTGAATAATAAAGTCACCAGGAGACGTAAACGTCATTCCTCGAACATAAAGTGCCTTTAAAGTATTCACATGCTTGTCCAGAGTTACAAAGATATCTTAAATTAAACCACCTGCTCATTATGGATTATTGAAACATTAGAATTAAGGACTATTTGAGTACTAAATGCACATCTGCAGGTGATTATACTGCTTTTTTGGTTTTTAACTGGTTTGTTTTGTGTCTGTTTTATTTTGTTGAGTTTTATTGTGGAGCCATTACACTGCTGTATTGGCCTGGACTGTTTTGTAAAAGAGATTTTGCATCATATTGGGTTATTCTTGGTAAAATAAGGGTTCAATAAAAAATAAAAAACATATTTTGTTACATTCTTAATCCAGTAGTGGTAGCAGCCATGTTGAATGTTTTGCCCTGTGGGGTTAAGGAGGAGTGAGGTGAGGGTGGAACGTGCAAGAAGTCATGAGTACCGTATTCTTCAGACTATAAGGTGCACTTAAAATCCTTTAAATTTCTCAAAATCGACAGTGAGCCTTATAATCCCAGTGCGCCTTATGTATTAATTCTGGTTGTACTTACTGACCTAAAACTGATTTTATGTGTTTATTGTGAATGAGTTGAATAAAGTTTGACTTATCTGACTGTTTTGTTTCGCTTAATGCACCTTATAATGCGAAGAATACGGTAAAATACGTCTACACTTGCTTTGAGTTATAAAAAGTGCACATTTTCAATAATCTTATTGTGCTATTAAAGCTGAGTCTGGGGTTGCTTCTAAGATAAAGTATCTTCTAATGTATTTTTATCTGTCGTCATCAAATTAGTGATTCAGTTTCAGATTTACCTGCAACTCCAAATGGTCTTCTCAGACCCAAAGTCGGCTTCTTGATGTTGTTGTCTCGCAGCTCCATTCGCCCAACTCTGACGATCTGACACACAAAGCTGATCTTCTCTCTCTTCAAATCTTCACTGCCCAAGTCCTGAAGAGAAACGGTAATAAATCAGAACACGTGTTGCCTTAAAGTTCCTACAGAGTGAAGAAAATCCCTGGAAAATTTGTCCTTCCGTGCTCAAAAACATCATGTCCATTAACAGACCTTTCCAAAGTGTTTATAGTTTTATCTAAAGGTGAACATTTTATCAGTGTTTGCAGCTACATTTTGGCTCATTTACCATGCATCTACGCTGACCCTGCTGACCCTTGGGCCTCCATTACACAGCCTTGGTAAACGCATACAGCATGCCAGGATCTTACTGAGAGAGCTCAACAAACACAGGCCCTCGCAAACAGGCTCCCGAATGCCTCATAACATGGCTGAACAAACAGTCGTCTACAGAGGAGCACACACACACACATAATCAGAAACACCCACACTTCGAAACACACCCACCGTGAAAACCGCCCGCAGATTATGAAGCTGGTCGATGTCTTTCACCAAACCCGAGCTTGACCATTTCACCAGGTAGCTCTCACTGCAACGACACAAAGAAAAACGCTCACGTTCATGACGTCTCCTCTTCCCGGCAGAGTAAATTCAGATTTTTACGATCAAAGAACAGTCATCAAAATGCCACTTTTTATTTTATAAGGGGTTCTCATTTGACCAGTAGAGTTTATGTGTCTGGTAAAAACAAATACATGGCAAACAACCAAAAGAAACTGTGCTGAAGACAATCATGAGAATTAAAACTATTTATAAGCATTCTCATTTATTAATGCCAAATCTGCAAAGTGAGCAAATACACAGACTTTAAAAAATAAAAAAGAAGCATTTTGCAAACAGTGCTGCCAGCCCCCTCCTCCTTTGAAAAGATCCCCTGATGTTCAGGGTTAAGACAGATTTCTAGTCATCACTCTGATCTAAGCTTTCCTTCACAGCATCAAGATGAGATTCAGTACAGAATGCAGCAAGGCCATTTTCAAAACGCTTAACATGCACAGTCATGCTGACCGTTTGTCCAATGCAGGGATAACTCTGCTGCTTTCCCATTCCTCCTACAGTCTCTACAATCTTCTGAACTAAGAACAACCTCCGAATTGCAGCCTGCACTCGTTAAAGACAAGTTTTGACCAGTGTTTGAAATGTGCAACAAATTAGTCCCGACTTTCGTTGTCCCAATTGCAAAGATCTGTCAGGTTTATTTTTGGCAAAACTGAAAAGTATTGTGGAAGCACAGTGGGTCAGTTGGTAGAGCTGCCTCTCAGCGAGAAGGTCACTGGGTCAAATCCCAGTCCGAGACCTTTCTGGGAGGAGTTTTCATGTTCTATCTGTGCATGCGTGGGTTTTCTCCAGGTACTCTAGTTTCCTCCCACAGACCAAAAACATGCATGTTAGACTGACTGCTAACTCTAAATTGTTCCTAGATGAGAGTGAGCGAGTGAATGGGTGTTTGTCTCTTTTGTCTCTATGTGTCCCAGGGAGGGAGGAAGGGATGGATGGATGGATGGATAGATGATGGATAGATGAATGATGGCTGGATGTATGATGGATGGTTGGATGGATGGATGGATGGATGGATGGATGGATGGATGGATGATGGTTGGATGGATGGATGATAGATGGATGGATGATAGCTGGATGGAGACAGACGAATGATTGATGGATGATGGATGGACGATGGATGGATGATGGACAATGGATAGATGATGAATAGATGAATGATGGATGGAATGGATGGATGGATGGATGGATGGATGATGGCTGGATGAATGATGGCTGGATGGATGATAGATTGATGGCTGGATTAATGATGGATGGATGAATGGATGGATGGATGGATGAATGAATGGATGAATGAATGAATGATGGCTGGATGATGAATGAATGAATGAATGAATGAATGAATGAATGAATGAATGAATGAATGAATGAATGATGGCTGGATGGCTGATAGATTGATGGCTGGATTAATGATGGATGGATGAATGGATGGATGAATGATGGATGGATGATGGATGGCTGGATGGATGAATGATGGCTGAATGGATGGATGATGATGGATGAATGATGGATGGATGGATGATGGATGGATGATGGATGGATGAATAGATGGATGAATAGATGGATGATGGATAAATGATAGATGGATGGGTGGATGGATGGATGGATGGATGGATGGATGGATGGATGGATGGATGGATGGATGGATGGAAGGAAAAATAGATGGACGGATGGATGGATGGATGGACGGATGGATGGATGGATGGATAGATGGATGGATGGATGATGGATGGATGGATCCCACTATTGCTTTATTTTCCACAATAAAAGTTTCAACAACATTTTCCAGGTTAGCCGTTGCCACATTCTGGTCTCAGCACCAACCTAAATGCTTGACCTGGTTTGAAAACAAATCTGAATGTTTATTTATTTATTTATTTATTTAAGAAAAAATATGATAAGGCAGCTGAGAAAATGATCTTATATGTGAGACTACAAAACACAGTACTGAAACTGACAGTGAATGTAATCTCCCACAGTGCTCAAGGAGTCACTTGAGATAACTTGGTGTAAAATCCCTGGAATAGAAAAAGAAAATGAATGAAACTCTTGGGCAGCAGGATCCACTTGTTCCAGCTGCCTTCTTGCAAAATGTCTGTGTATTTGAAAAAAAAAAAAAAGAACATGCAGCCTGTGTGGTCACCTGATAAACCGTCCCTCCATTGGATCGTAGAGCGACATGAGCACCTCAGCGTCCTCGCCGATCTTACACACCACGTTCTTCAGAGTCACGAAGAGGGCGAACGCTGGCGTGGAGGCGAACTTGGCTTGTCTCGTCAGATCAATATTTTGCTTCTGAGACTGCCAGGAAAACAAAGGCGTCACAGTGAGGATTGAGGATTCTTACAGTGCTTTTTACCACAAACAGCTACGCTTTACAGCTTTGCATCGTCTGGCTATAAACGAAAAAAACAAATGTCAACCACAGTCTGATAGTTTATGCCTTATTTAAATTAAAGTCCCTGCATTGCTTGAAGGAATGCAAATCATCTGCCACCTTTCATGCCAGAGTTTTAAACTAAGATCTCATATGATGACAACTTTAAAACTACTGAGTTGTAGACATTTTTGTTTTGGCTGAAGTTGATAAGCTGTGGCAGACAGCTTGGTTTGGGTTGATCCCAAATGTTAACAGGTTGAAGATGTACATCAAATAATGAGCTTCTAAGAGATTTCCTTAAAATCCACCGTGTAGTTCATTAGATATTTTGCTAACGTACAGACACAAATGACTAAAATTGTTGGTGGCAATTTGCACTGCAAGTTAGTGCTTGAAGTCTGTGTTGGGAAATGACTCACTGACAATACATTTTAAGTCAATTGACATCTTTAAAACAGGCCACATTAAAGCCACTGGTGTGTTTAACACTGTTACTTAGCTGAGGCAGCCATCTTGAATGGCTCCAAAAATTACTCACTTGTAGAAAGAAGTACACTAAATCAGTGGTACCCAACAATGGGCCCTGAGGAACACCTCCCTGCATGTTTTAGTTGTTCCTCTGCTCCAACACACCTGATTTGAATGAAAGGCATCTGCCAAACTTAAGGAAGTAATTAAAGCACTGAATCAGGCGTGTTGGAGCAGAGGAATAACTAAAACATGGATGGTGTTCCTCAAGGACCAAGGATGGGAACCGAACCAGTGCGCTAAATATTTTCTGAGTTTCATTGAATTTCATTCAGTGATTCATGAGATTATTTGCTACCAGAGAGACAAATGACACACAAACAAGGACAGGGACAACAATGCTTTACCTTCGAAGGCAGGCGGCAAAAATCCATTTTAATCAATTAAAGTATAATATCCTTATCTCCAATGGAGAATCTACAGTGAAGCAGCCTAATACCTGGATATCCATCCAAAATATGCAGGGGCTATCATTATTAATAATTGTTCTGTTAACCTGGACACTTATTGTTAAAGCATTAAAGACATATGAAATCACATGACTGGAGAGTATTTATCACCTGGACTTTTCTGTGTTTTAGCAACTGTCTTTTAGGTGTGAGAGGACACTAAAGAGCCAGAATGATTGGAAATCTTGCCAAGTTCCTGGCTCTTTGGGGTGAAAGTCAAGCATTTGTGTGAGCCACAAGCAGCTTTCCACTTTTCTCGCTTTAACACTAGAGTTGTGGCAATGCCAAGTCTCCATTTGAGATTAAAAAAAAAAAAAAGCCGTAAATTTAAAGCAAAACATGAAGCCAGAATTTTGCAGATTCATATGATTTTCACAAACTTTACTCTGATTCTTAAAATGTAGCTTTCACTTGTTGCACTTTCTTTCCTTAATGGTTTTCTAGAGAAAGCTACATTGTGGGGAGTTGCAAACAAAAAGTGAAATGCATTTCCGTAAATGGGGGTAAAAAGCAGCAAAATATTTTAATAAAGCACGACAGAAATAGTGATGAATAACATATCCTAAGTGCAATAAAACTAAGCAAACTTATATTTTTGTACAAACAGAATATTTATCGATACATAAAAGTAGATCGATATTTTCATTAAGGTTCCTTGCAATTTTTTTTTTATGTTTATTAGTTGTTTCAGCTTAAGCATAAGTTCTTGAAACATTTTATACATAACGCACAGTTCACCATTAAAATATTGTAACCATAGCAACAAACGTAAGGACATTTGTGTTTGGTTGATTATTTCTTTGTCGTACAAATTCTTCTTGGCAATATATACAGTATATATATATATATATATATACCTGGAAAACTTGTGAATTTCACCTTAAATGTTGCCACATTTGTTAGGAAAATGCAAATGCTGGTTGAGCAGCAGAGTTAATGAATATGTTAATGAAAAGCAGGCAAAAACTACTCTGCCTATGCCAAACAGCTTATTTTGCTATGGTCTTCAGCTTCTGGTACCTCAGGTGATGATAGTCACGTGGCGCCTGTGAGAACCACGATGCCACATCTCCACAGTCTAGGATGGAGCTCTATCTTCCACAAAGAGGATTTATCAGAGACTACCACAAGAATGTGGGAGTTGAGAGGATGGAATAATTTGCATACAGTCCTGAGCTCAACTCAGCTGAACGGGATCAGCTTAGGCGTGCTGTTTGTTTCAGAGCTGTTGTGGCTGTGTAAGGTTTTTCCACATGCTACTGAGGCAAATTATTGTTAAATGAATAAACTGCTCATTTATCAATACAGTACATCCTGTTTCTTCAGACTTCAATCATCCAGTCCAGTAAAGCTGTAAACATGAGTCAGAAACAGAATATGTTGTTTGTCTTTGGCAGAGAAGATGTTTATGGGCCCAACCCACGATTTAGACTATGCAGCTCAATCCACAAATGCGGTTTCCTTATAAATGTGGCACAGTTTAAGAGGATATAAACAACCTTTCCAAAAGTATAAGAGTTATTGCTAGGAAGTATTGTTGCAACAAAGAAAAAACATCAATCAAAAACACATTTATATTAAGTAATAAAAGGCTGGGGGGAAGTCTTTATTACCAGCTCAGCAACTGATGGAAAACTATGAAACATAATTACCTGTTGAAGTGCTTTAATTTATTAAATGGACTGAACATGAGTATTGAATACTGCAGAGGATGAATGTCTCTGCATTAGGATATTTTCATATTCAAACACTGCAGTGTTGTTTGTTTATTTTGAAGTTTTAAACTCATACTAAAGGGATTATTTGATTAAGTTTTGTTGATCTAAAAAACATTGATTGGTATTTAATTCATTTCTTCTACACGTCTTGTCCGTTCTGGCTTATAGTTGAAAATTTTGACCAACTTTTCAGCCGAACAAACAAAACAGTGCAATATAATTTAGGAATGTGACATGATGACAACACCAGATGAAAATGTTAAATATCACAGTAAGGACACTGTATCCTCTCTAAACCTACAATATCTAAAAACGCTGATTAAAGAATTGTATCGCGCTTTTAGTATGTGATATCGCCGATTGGACTAAAGCATTTAATTTCCACTTTATCGTTTCTCCTGCCAGCACAATGCTGCGTTCTGTGCATTGTGTAAAGACGGGAAGCCAAAAAGTAAAAGAGACTACTCAAAAAAACACTTTTTTGTACTTTCTGCTCAGGAGCTGCTGCTTATAATAAAATGGTAGAAGCAAAACGAGGCTTTTATATTTTTACAGCTCTGATGGGGCTTTTATGTATATAATCAAAAGTAAAATCTGCCCGTTTGTTCATGTGACTGTGCGACGGACGTTCAGGCTTGTGCTGTGTTGAAAAGACATGTTCAAGTTGTTTTTCCTGGAATAACTGTGACAGCAGCTTCTGTCAGAGTACCACTAACTGTATTCAGACTGACTCTATTGTTGTCAATGTCACTGAAAAGACTGCATGCCTTAAAAAGGGGCCTCAATTTTTTTTTTTTTAAACATGCGTTGCAATATTTACTGTATTTTTCAGACTATAAGGCACACTTAAAATCCTTTGATTTTCTTGAAAATTGACAGTGAGCCTTATAATCTGGTGCACCTTATGTATGAATTGAGGTTGTGGTTACTGACCTCGAACCAATTTTATTTGGTATAATTGAACGATGTTGAGAGTTACTGAGAATGAGTTTTGATTTGATTTGATTTGATGTTTATTTATTCATTTTAAAAGAACAATACAAAACAGTTTCATCAGATACAAGAATACAAATAGGATAAAATGAAAGGAGCAGAAAGAAGTTGAATAAAGTGTGAGTTATCTGACTGTTTTATTTTGCTTATTATCCAGTGCGCCTTATAGTCTGAAAAATACGGTATAAAGATTTTAAACTACTGGAAGTAAATAATACTTCTAATGCCTGCAAGCTTCTCACAGACTAGACGTGTTGCCCCCTTCAGAAGCATTTTTATACAAAGGGCATCTTTAATAACCTCTGAAAATGTCTGGGTTGACTGTTAGTGTAAAAGGACTTTTATACACAGTCGGAGAGAAAAAACTGGATTGCTGACACGCAAGGAAAAATCCTCCTAAAGGACATTAAAGCAAAACTGCATGAAGGCAAAGAATTTGAAAAACGGTGCTCTGACCTATAGCCACAGTTACAGGAGATATGTCTGTTTTTCGAGGGGGGATAAAAACATTATTTGTGCATCTTAAAGGCTGAAATGTTTTGATATAGCAATGCTACACCTCTTCAGTAAAAGGGCAGCTTGCACTATAAACCCTGCATCACACAAGCGCTTGAACGCAACGTCAGGTCATCTGTCAGGAAGGTGAAACAAACCCAGGGTGGATCATTTCTCCTAAAGGGCAGCAATACAAGCTTCTTATGTATTTATTGAGTTTAGCAACAGGAAAATGTCACATGCATTTATATTTTTGTTGAATAAATGCTTAAAAAAAATTTTTTTTTCCTGCTCTTTCACTTCACCTTCTTCATATGACTGTGGGATGATGTGCCGAGACTCATTTATTCTAACCACATTTCAATTAGACCTGTCTGACTGGCTGAGGTTCAGTGAGTCAAAAAGAATAGGATCTCATTCACACCAGTCATAACTGGATTTTTTTTTTTTTTCTGTAATATACTGAGTTAAAGACACAAGTACGGTTGAATATGGTTACAGTAGAAGACTCCACAAGCTTACCTTCTCCTCTTGGATCCGGTCCTCTATTTGCTTGGAGGCTGTTTCATGTGCCCTGAATATGCTGATGGTGCTGGTGACCTCTGGGTCCAGTATGTTTCCATCTTTGTCTCTGACTACCAAATCAAGATCCAAATATCTGGCATAGAAAAAGAAGATTAACTAACAAAATATGCCAAGGTTTATTTCACTCTCAGGTAGGCCTGTCACAATAACAAATTTTGCTGGACGATTAAGTGTCTCAGAAATTATTGCGATAAACGATAACACTGTTTGAAATTTGACAATATTTAGTCATTATTGTCAAATTTAAGAAGAAATGTTGGTTTCTTTGTTTTGCATGTAGTACCTTTTTTGACCACCACATGAATCCTGAATCCTGTTGAACCTAATATCTGTCAATCTGACTTTGGAATGGCCAGGAGGAAAGCTGTAGCAGCTAGGCCTGTCACGATAATTGCTGGGCGATTAATTGTCTCAAAAATTATTGTGATAAACAATAATATTGTTTGAAAGTTGTCAATAATTAGTAATTATTGTAAAATTTATGAAGAAATGCTGATAATTGATTCTAGTACCTTTTTTGACCACCAGATGGCAGTATAAGACTGAACCGAAGGATGGCTAGTGAAGCAGCGTTCTCGTGTAAGAAAAATGGGAGAGAGGCCCCTTGACGTGACATGGGCTGTCTCTCCTTTTCTTCGGTTTTCAAAATGGCAGACGCTCGATGTGGTTTGAGCTCTTTAGCATAGCATTTTTCACACAAAGCTTTTAATAAAGAAAATCAGTAAACAAGTTCTCAGCCTTTTTTGCAGAGAAAAACAACTTTTTACACGAAGGTACGGGTTTCAACAGTAAATTTTGGATATTTGACAAGACGGAGGGTTTTTCTCCCAAGGTCAGCCTGTTAGCTTAGCTCGTAGCTTAGCTTCTCAGCTTAGCTGCTTTTAATGATCCAAAAACGTGATTTTGG
>JARVGQ010000610.1:22844620-22855569 GCA_031762355.1 Hypsolebias martinsi | reverse complement strand
ATTTTAAAGGTACAGAATGTACGCTGGTGTTGTGTTACGTTGAAAAAAACGTGTTTAAAACGCCGTTTACGTGCGCGGTTCGACTTACGGCAAAAAATCCGGACTTGCGACGCCACGTGCTACGGGTCCTGACTTACGTCAAAATCGGGTTACGAATGGTCTGTAGGTACGGAACCCGTTCGTAACTCGAGGACTACCTGTAATAATAATAATAATATAGTCACAGACAACGTTGCTTTGGTTTTTCCACAGTAAACAGGTCAATAAAGTGCCTGAAAAGCATCACACTAAAGAAATTGTGATTACTACAACCAGAAACAACAAAATTCAACCCTAAAGACCAGCAACCTCCTTTATGTGTGAACACTGTCACAGGGGTTTCCACTCCCAAGTACAAGTACTCTATAGCCACAAGATGTGTTGCTCCAGCATCAAAGTGGAAAACCAGAAGCACTGATCCAGTCGACCTGCTGGACAAGGGAAGCCTACTGTAGTACAAAGTAGTAGTAGATGTAGTAGAAATAGTAGAAGTAGTATAAGTACCGGTAGTAGGGTTTAGGATGAGCAAGTATCTGTTTGTGGACACGCTACACCTACTGCAGTTCTCTGCTCAATGTGTCTAATAAAAAACTGATTCACAGCAAGAATGGCACCAAAAGAAGCCTTGCAGGAAATAGAAGCTTCATATACAAACAGTACTATTTAGTTTAATCTTTTCTATATGACTTTTAACATTTTTTTTTAAGGTTCTGTAAAATGTGCACCTATTGCACCCTCTGGGGGGTTTGCGTTGTTGGACACATGCTTGTCCAACAATGAACCTGCTCTAGTTGATGTGCATGACAAAGAACAGCAAGCATAAACTTTAAACTACCACATCTCCCCAGTTGTGCAAATACTATATTGTAGAAGGAAACATGGAATGTAGACAATAAACACTCTAATATCAATGTAATCCATTTATTTTGTGAAAGTGTGAGAAAACTTTCATGAAGCTGTAGTCTTTAGCAACAATATTTTATGTTTCTGCTTCAGGTGAGTTCATTCTCCTTCCTCACGTTCAGCTTTTGCACACATTTCCTCCCTTATGCTGTAACATAGTTCCTAATGGGCACACAAGTTAACATGAAAGGTCACCACCTTGTACCTGCCTGAATCTCTAACAAATTGGCACCAACGAAGGTCTCGCTGCTGTCAGTTGCTTTGTCTGCGTCTGCCAAAGACTTGTTTCAAAGGCGAACCTGTGATGTATTTTTAAGTGAAGCAGAGCGAGCGGAACACTGAAGGCTTAAACAACAAAGTTTCAAGTGCAACCTTGACCAAATTATCCTCGTTAAAAGTTTGGCTTGGTTGTTAGCACAGACTAAAAACAATGAATTCCTTCTTAGATTAAAGTTTAATAACTTGGAGCTTACAATCTTTGCAAGTAAGGTTGCACTTTTTCTAACAAGTTGTCAAAAAAGTGACAATGGTCAAATTAAAACGGGTCTCTTTTGTAAGAAGTGTTTTATTTTTCAGCAAGATGGCAATTATTGTCTCAACAGATAAGTATTTTATTGGCAATGAGCAATCCTTAATTGGTCTTTATTTATGACAAGACATCAATCCTGTTTCCTAAAGTTACCATGACAACAAAAATGGATGTTGAGTTGTGTTGAGCAAGAACGTGCATCAGCACTGGATTTGTGTACGCAAATGAAACCTCGTTTAAGTGCGCTTTTGAAAATGGCAATTATGTTGGCGTCTCTTTTCATAGACTAAATTGTCACCTTAGTTACTAAGAAAATAGAGAAACTGACCGAGTTTGTGTCTTCCGTGTGGTATTTGTGCAGAAATGATTAGAACTAACACGTGGGAGCAAATTGGCTGTGGACAGAACGTTGCATTACTCGCTGCAAGTTTCAAAGCAAGTTAAAAGAAACAAAACTGATAATTGTCTAAAATTTTGTTTTAACTTTTAAAGAAAATCTGATTGATTACCAAAAGAACTGAGCCAGACCTGTGTCAGTTTCTGCAATCATCTTTACCGTTTTAATCTTGGAGCAGTGTGATTTTACAGAGGGGCTTTCAACGAGCAGCAGCAGCCATGCGTCATGACAGAGTTCCAACGAGCTGTAAATGAAATCCATCCGAGCAGCTTTATAATGAGCTTTCATACAGCGCTGCTCCAGAGGCTTCCTGACTCTGACCTCCGTTGGTACAATAAGGAACGCATGGTTCACGTCAGGCAGCAACCACACGCTGTGAGGGGGAGATGGCGTAATGGTGTCAGCCAGAAGCATAATGCTACCAGTTTCCCAGACAGCGTTAATCTCCTGCTGAGCAAGGGGGAACTTTACAGCAGGACCATCTATTTCCTACAGAGTAATTATGTTCTCCATAGCGACACAAAAGAGCTATTTACCAGTAGAGGGAGCTCAGCATTAAACAGTTTAATTACAACCTTAAATATGCTCCTAAAAAGATGCCTGCCAATACATACCACCATTAACAGCTCTTATTATTGTGTTATTTATTTTTTTTTAACATACTGCTACCTTATTAGGTTTAACCTGCAGATCTCTAATTCAACCCTCAGGGTGTTTCTACAATGCTGCCCAACTGGGTCAGACATATTTTATGGAGTTGATTCAAAACTAACAGGCACATTTCATTCAAACATAGTCATTTTTCTCTATTTGAACTGTAGCAAGTCAATAATGTGTTCAGTGTTGGTTAAAAAAAAAAGAATCAGAGAAAATAGAAGTGGGTCTTCAAATTGAAGTCATGATTTTGGGTTTCTTTTTTTCTTTTTATTTTTTGATTTGGCATATTTATGGTTTTAGTTTAGTATTTCCCCATTTTTATCTTTTGAGATGACTTGTTAGTGTATTTCTGTTGTGTTCGGCTTCTTTCTCGTGCCTCACGGTGTTTTTTTTTTTTTTTTTTTGCCACTTTTTGCACGTCAACCTACACTGTCCATTTCCACGAGTTCTCTGATGGTCTTTAAGCTCAGGTGTCTCAACTCGACCTCCTCCTGCAAATTGACAGGTATTTTATTAAGTACTTATTTGAATATGCTTGTTGACTAAAGCAACCAGCTTGATACCGCAGACCACGTGTAACATCCACATCCAGCATCTTCACCTCCAAGATTGTCTTGAGACCTTCCACTTGGACAGCTGCTGCAACAAATTGATTTGCATAACCAAAAACTTTCTGTAAAAACTGTCAGAAAACGTCTCAGGGAAGCTCATCTGCATCATTGTCCTCATTGGCGTCTCTACCTGACTGCAGTTCGTCATAACCGACTTAAGTGGGCACATGTTCACATGCAGTGGAGTATGGCATGTTGCAGAAGTTTTCACAAATGACTCCCGGTTTTCACGGTACAGCAGACCGCATGTGTGGTGTTGCGTGGACAAGCGGTTTGCTCATGTGAACATTGTGAATTGAGTGGCCCAAGGTGGCAGTGGGGTTACGGTATGAGCAGATCAACAAACACAGGTGCATTTTATTGATGGCATTTTGAATGCACAGACAGATTGTGACAAGATCCTAAGACCCAATGTTGTACCAGTCATCCATGACCATCACCAAATGAAGCAGGATACCACATGGCTCCATGTTGCAAGGATCTGTACAGAATTCCTGGAAACTGAAAACATCCCAGTTCTTGTATGGCCAGCATAATTACCAGACATGTCACCCATTGAGCATGAATGGGAATCGACATATACAACACTGTATTCCAGTTCCTGACAATATCCATCAACTTCACACAACCATTGAAGAGGAGTGGACCAACATTTCTCAGGCCACAGTTAACAACCTGATCAACTCTATGAAGGAGCTATGTTGCAATGTGTGATGCAAATGGTGGTCACACCAGATACTGGCTGGTTTTCTGACCCCCTGGACAGTACAGGACAATTAAACTGCACATTTTAGAGTGGCCCTTTTATTGTGGTCAGCCTAAGGCACAACTGTGCATTAATCATGCTGTCTGATCAGCATCTTGATGTACCACACCTGTGAGGTGGATGGATTATCTCGGCAAAGGAGGTGCCCACTAACAATATTTGAGAGAAAACGGCCTCATGTACATTGAACAAGTCTTAGAACGTTGAGTTCATCCATCCATCCATCCTTCCATCCATCCATCCATCCATCCATCATCTTTACCTCCTTCTTCCTTTTTGGGTCATGGGGGTCACTGGTGCCCATATCCAGCAGTCACTATGCAGCTCATGAAAAATGGGGGCAAAAACAAAAGTGTTGTGTTTTTATTTTTGTTCAGTAGCAGCAAAAACAAACAAACAAACAAACAAAAACACCTAATGTTCTGTTTACAGGCAAATAGCAAGAATAAATAAAAACAAAGCTATAAAAGTTAAAGTTCTTTGATTTTTCTTTTCAAGGTCATTTTTGATAGGTTGTTTACTCGATGACTCTTTTCATAGCCTAATTTATCATCCTGCTCTCAATCATCATTCTGTTTGATGTAACATGATTTGTCTGCTCTGATTAAGGATAAATTAAGTTTGTGATATGCTTGTCAATTGACCATTACTATATGAACAATAGCCATAAACATAAGCCAAGTCCCCCCACCCCAACGAGCTAATGTTTAAAGTACATTTTGGCTTAGAAGCTTTTTTTCTGGATCACATCCCAAGTCTGGTCAGTGTTCTGATTAAAGACTGCAGACGCATATTCTTAATGCAGAAAATGTGATTGTTTTATCAGATCTGTTTTTTACAGAACACTTTTCCATATGGGAGCAAGAAACTTTGTTTTTTCTTTGTGCTTTTTGCCATATTCATTTTGACACTGTCTAAATTAAATTCATTACTCAGCTCTGATGAATCCCATGTGTACAACATGTGTTTTTTTTTTTTTCCTACTGGTCTGATATTCAGGTATTTTAATTTAAAGCTCCAAGGCAACTTTTACTCATCTACAAGTCCTTCATTCAACCAGACACTGATCTTCAATAGTATATAAAATGGCTTTGCATGATTGTTTGTGTAAAGTTTGGTTTGACAATTTTTTAAAACACTTTTTAAAGTCAAATCTTTAAAAAAAAGTTACAAAATATGACATGATTACTGTATTACCACTGACCTCTCTGACCTACACAAGGTGAGGTCAGTGAACAAGGCCAGGCTGATTCTGGCAGATCCTGATCACCCACTCCATGGTGAGTTCATCTGGAGGCAGGTATCTGCTGCCCAGATGTAGAACGAACAGACTGAAAAACTCATTCATCCCTGTAGCGATCAGGCTTCTCAATGAACAGTGATGATTTTATGTACGTATTGTATTTTAATGCATCAATGTCTTGTCCAGTATAGATGTTTTGAGTGATTATTGACTGTGAAACAAATTGCACCTTGGGGATAATACATTTTCTTGAATTTGAAATTATAGTGGGCAAAGTAAACAAAATATTTTGGGTCTGTAGTTCCCAAAGCTACATGTTGCTACAATTCTTTCAATATCATTAGTTTAGTTGTTTTACCAAGCATGTTCAAGTTAAATATTGAATACAAGCTATATTTTGAGTACCGGTATTTATAATAGAGGAAGATAATTTACCCACTGTAAAGTCATAAATACAATTTTATTTTTTATATTTTGTAATTAATCCTTCCTGTATAACCTCTTTTGGAATTATTTTCCATCTCTATTGCCAAAGCAGTAATTATTAAGCCATTTCAGCCCTCTGTTCTCATTTTCAGTGAACACTTGTGACGCAGTATGCCTTTCACACTTCATCCATGTATTTAAAATATGATGCTCCATTGTTGTCATACTTTATTTAGTTGCTCTTGTAAAGTTTTAAGTACCGTCCAAGCTTAGTTTCTGTATTCTTGCAATGTTTTTTTTTATAATGCTTGAGTTGGAGTTACATTGCAAACTGTCCAATCCTGGCAGTGTCCACATGAGGGTTTTCACCATTTAGAGATTTAGACTTGTCAGACAGACTCCATGCTGCCAAAGGTGTTGAGTCTCATTTGAAATCTAATATTGAATTGCTGTCAAAGTGACTTTGGAATGTGCCCTTGTGTGTTTTTTCTGTGCCAGTCATCAGGCTGAGAGTGAATATTGTTTGAGTGCTCCTTATTGACGTGAGCATCCCATCTCAGAGAGGGGCAGCATGCAAGTGGGGGGCACGGCCTCAAGAGCAACATTAATACATGGTTGCTCATCAAGATGAGAGTCCTAGTTGGTTACACGAAAAAAAAGACCTTGTGATTCAGTAATGCTTTTGTTTAGGTAAAAACAAATCTTGAGCGAAAAAGACAACTGGATTTGTAAAAAGGACGTTTTTAAGATCTGCAAAGAAATGAGGGAGGTCATCTATTTTTGTTTGAAATAAAATTGGCTCTGAAGAAGGGTTCGTATAGAAACAGTCATAAAAATTATTTGTGATGCAAATACCAACAGAAAACTTTACTTTGCCTCATTTAGTGCAGATAGTTTACCCAGCAAAACTGTTTCAACCTACAGTAGCTCGATGGGCTGTGAGAGAAGATGTTCTAACTTCAGTCTTCAATAGGCAAGGAAGGCTCTCCATAAGCCAAACACACACACACACACACTACTGAGGATTCATTCAACTACAGCAAATTTGCAATACACTACAAGTAAAATACTCTACAAACCTGTCAAGTTCAGTCTCCTCTACAAGCTCAAAAATCCTGAACGAGTCCCCGAGTTTCAGGACCTTGCTCAAATGGCCACAACAAAATGGAGAAGTGTAATTAATTTGTAAAAGTTAAAACTTAATATTTAAAAAAAAATCTAAATAAAAGTACAAATTGAGGACATTATGTTAAAGCCTATCAGGTCAGGGGATTCATGAGTTAAGGATATTAAAAAGTGTCCAAGAAAGTTAAGTTAGATTGGCTATGGCTGCCTCAGAGGGGTCAACGGGGGAGAGGGTGGACTCCAGAAACCATCTTATCACCATAAAACTGGTTAACCCACTATGTGTGAGTAAGGCCCTTACAGGACTGAGTTTGTTGTGGCTTCTTGGACTGATGAATGAAGGACGAAACGTTTCAACAAAAAAGAAACTGTCCAGAGGACCTGACTTAACTTTGTTGGATTTTGTTTTTTACCTGGATTACTGAGCGTGAACTTTGAAGATACAGTATTAAAGTGTTTTATTGTGCAAACAAAACAAAAGTGACAAAAGTGGTAAAAACACAGCCTGTTTTTCTGGTAAGAAAACAAGTAAGACTTATAACATCCCGATGTTATTTGTGTAGATCTTATTTTACATGAAAATGACTGGTGGATGAGACAGGGACAGAGGTTAGACTGAAGGCCAGATTTAAATAACCACAAGACTTATTAGGCCTCCATGTTTTCCACACACAATACAACAATAAACTAGCTGCCAAACAATTATAGATAAATACCTTAACTAATCACAAGGGAACCCACAATGACAATAATAACTCAGGGTAGGTGAGTTTAAAACTGGGTAAATTATCAATTTTTATCAATGTGATATTTCAGCTATTTTTACTTACATAGTAAACTGTTTGTCTAAAATATTTAAGTTTTTACCAAACATTTTACCATTTAAACACAAATGCATCATGTCGTATCATAATCTTCTAATTAGAGCTGTTATTTGGAATCTGAACCCGGAGCCTGGCCCCACCCGACCCAGATTAGGGCCAGGCCGGGCCATAATAATGTGCGGGCCAGGTCGGTGTTGGGCTTTTGATTGCATCAGCAGGCGTGCTCAGCTGACGATCAAATTATATGGCAACATGACTTGCCATACAATCACCAGCCACACGTGGCCATTTGACCGTGCACTGACCGGCCTTGAAAGAGATAAAAAAATAAAAATTTAGTTAAGCTTCAGATCGACTACAGCCAGCAATCCATCAGCCCAAATGGATGTTCATTCAGCCGCTGCACTCAGTGGACGCATGCGGCCGACGACCCAAACAGGTGAGATCGCAAAATATCTGACATGTCAGAGCAGGGTCCATGTCTGAATCATGCAGAATGCAGGCAGAAGCAGGGATTTAATGCGCTTTGACGGCCATGAAAGGACAAACACCCCCTCAGCTCCGATCTTCTGCCCCTTAGCCACGCGTGTCCACCGACCATTAATAACTATATAAGCAGTTAAAGCTCAATTAAAAATGTCAGTGTTTTTCTCGGGTTTGGACCTGTAATTACTGTTAATTCATCGGGTCGGGTTTGGAAATTATGGCTACGGGCTGGGGCCAGGTCAGATATTTTTGGGACTGAATGCAGCTCTAGTTCTAATACAGAAGGTTCAACCCTAGGGCCCTATGCTGTAATGTCGTATTTAGTATACCCTAAAAAGGTAAAAATTGTCATATTTATAGAGCACATATTTTATTGCACAAACTTTACTGTGTCGGCTGTGTACTGTATTACTATGCTGTAAAATAACATTTGTTGTTCATATAAAAAGTAGATAACAGGCATCGTTTTTCTTCCAACAATGTCCCAAAGTGAAAACCCACTTATTGCTTTACAGTCTGAACTGTATAATGTGTCTTTCACCTACAAGCAGATACACACATTCAGTCCTCATGTCCACACACACAGAGCCGTACAGTCCTGTTACCTTGCAATGACTTTATTGGGACCATATAAATCGAACAAGCTCACCTTGTACAGTGGAGCATAAAGGGAGATGATTATGGCCAGATCTTTGCTTTATTAAGACCTCTGTTTACACTCTCCATTATTGAACTTATAAATAAAGCGTTGGGTTCTGGTGCCACTTTTACTGCTCCCTTAGTGCTCCCAGTTGCTCTTATAACATTCTAGCAACAAAAGCCACTTTACACGCTGCTCATACAGTCTCCCAGCTCTACCAAATGTCTCCACTGAGCATGTGGAAAAGAAATGATCTAGAAAGTTTCCACTAATATTCCATTTAGGAGCAGGAATTAAACCACACGGCGTACCACATTAACAAAATAGTTATTCAATTGCAGGCTTTGAAGTTAAGAACTCGAGTGCTGTACGATTGTGAATCTCATCATCGGTTTATTGAAAAGGGGACTGTGGCCATTCCGTCTATGTGCACGTTAGCTTCATAAACCAGCCCAACCACATTGCAGACCTGACCTTTCTTTGTCAAATTTTTTTATTTTCCTCAAAATTTGTTTATCCGTTCGTACTTTTCTCATAGCTTGTCTCGTGCTCCCCCTTCCTCAGCACGGTCGCTTCCCTCAGATGCCGTGGTTTTCTGTGACTAATGAGGCGAGAACGCTGCTCTCGGTGGTGTGTGCGTGATGCTGTCCCCGTCCTCACTGGAGCCTGCTTCTCATCATCAGGCTGGATCTGGGTGAAGACTGCTGAGCTGGTCACCTCTTGCTCCCCGCTATCAGCTGAAATGGCTCGGTGATGAACTCCATAGAAGTGGTTTCCTCACGAGAATAAGCAGAGCAAAGCTCAGCTGGGGAGCTGTTGCGCTTGACCTGGGTTATTATTTCTGGATTATAAGCAGACTCAGCAATTTAGCTGGATGAGTCATGTGAAGGAGGACACAAGCAGCGTGAGCTTGGAGGAACCTTCAGTCTGTTAGCAATAATAAACTACAAATGGCTGTTTTCCCTTGGGTGGATTTTTATGTTTGCATGCACCAAAAAAAATGAATTAAAATTAAGATGGAGGAAAGTTTAAAATATGGCATTAATTCTGCTCATGAACCAAATGAGCTGACTTGACCCGCAAACTTTGCTTCCCTGCTATTTGGAAACGCTTGACAGCACATCACTGGGAAAAACACAAAAATAACAAGCCAACGTTTGATTTAGGATGTTTGCAGTAAACCAAATGACACTAAAACCCCTGCTGTTCGCTGAGACACCCATGCAACAACAACCAAAAACCACTTCCCACTGTAGGAAGCTGATTACTCCAGAAACTTTGTTTGCAGCGTCCCCTCTCCGGAGGCTTACCACTGCGTCTGCTCATGATTTGAACAATTTAGAGAGATTCTGCTCCGGTTAAAAGTTTGCTTTGGGTCGAGGCTGCTTACAGCTTTATATTCCATAGTTTTTTGGGGATGGATTTTGGGTTAATATACTCATAAATGAGTGGCGACGCAGCAGAACGGAGTGTGTTGGAGCCATTCAAATGCTCATTTAACACCCTGTCAGAACAGTAAGGAGATAAAAGCGTGCTGGGGAACCATGCCCTGCAACTGTGTCAAATCCCAACGCTGCATCCTGGAAACAACTACAGTGTTAGAAGATATCACAGCAGCAGCAACCCTCTTTTTTTAATTTATTTTTTTTTTGCTCAAAACGTTCCGTTCCTCAACTATAGAGATTTATACAACATTGTTTTGAGCAGTTATGAATGAAGAACAACTTTTCCACCTACGCAGCACTGATTTATTTGACAACGTGTCGATTCAGACCAGATCTACATCAGGTCGAACCGTTTCTCTATAAAGAATACACCCATAAAGTCTGTTTTAATGAGGTTGTAAGAACCAGGTGGAGTGAAGTGTTGATTAAATTAAAAAAAAAAATACTAACTCCACTACACACACTTGAGAAAGTTGCTCACAAATATATTTTGCAATTGCACGTCGTGTCAAAAATGAGCATGTGAGCTTGGTAAAATTTCTTGATAAAATGCAATGACTGGAAAAACCTACACAGTTTCTATATTAACAGCTAAAGTTTACAGGAACTGTATGATCTTCAATTCTTGATCAAGAACTTGTAGGGTTTCAGTGTAAAAATATAAAAACTCATTGTTTGAAGTAACAGTTTAGTTTAGTTTGATCTAACAAGCTCAGTCCCGGTAAATCTCAGTGAGGTAACTGGATGATTGGCTTTCTTGAAATATACAGCCACTGGCAAACTGTCATCGGCAAACTGGTTGATCCACTGTGAGAGGGTGCTATTTATAAGACTGAGCTGAATACAGCAGCTCAGACT
>JARVGQ010000610.1:22818079-22835977 GCA_031762355.1 Hypsolebias martinsi | reverse complement strand
AATGACATTTGGAAAAACGGAATTACATTTGAAAAAACAGAATGACATTTGGAAAAACGGAATTACATTTGAAAAAAACAGAATGACATTTGGAAAAACTGAATTACATTTGAAAAAACAGAATGGCATTTGGAAAAACGGAATTACATTTGAAAAAACAGAATGTTGAGTTATAGATGTACATCCAATGAATACACTCAGAGTTTCATTAAAAGTCATTCAGTGGTTCAAGATATATTTTGCTAACAGACAAACAGGGTTGACTCAAACAGGTATTGCATAAGTTGAATGACTGTGAATGACTCTCAGCTGTAAGTACATACAATTTTGGCTTAATATTTATAAAACTGACCAATATTTAGCCATTTTTTTAGGTGGCTGTGGTAGTTATTCTAAATTGGGCTGGCACGAAAGATTAATCAGTTGAGGTGAATCTAATTAATATTTCCTAAACGTTTGATAAAAATCCTTTCAGTGGTTTATTACCTATGTATTTTGCCAGCAGACTCAGACTTGAGCAAAAACATCATGGCCTGCTTTTTGCATTTGGCAGTGGGCAATAATAATTTAAAGATCCGTTGAGCAATGCAGCATCTGTATTCTCGATGATTGTTAACATTGTTGTGCATGCGAGTTTAATCACTCATGGAAACATGTCTGGATGGAAAATAGGCTCATGCTCCCTTTAACCTTAAGTGTTGCACTTCCACATCCTCTTAAGATCCACTTGACATTCGCTTTTCACAAGAGGTGATGGATGACTTTACCCAGAACGGTGCTCTTTGCTGGAGCTGACCCAGATTGAACTTCATGTGTTAAATGTGTGTGTGTGGCCCAAAAATATAAAGTACAAAACAGGACTTTTTTTGTCTTTGTGCCTTTAGTGAAAGTGCAGCACATGAGAGGAGAAAGGTTGTGTGTGTGTGTGTGTGTGTGTCAGCGTCTGTTGCACAATGTGACTGACAGAAGTGATGTGTATATACGACGCAGCGACACTTCATCTGACTCTAACGGAGGCATGCGGTCTCTGTGACTCGGGGCTGTGAATACTCACGACTTTCTGCAGGATTAATGTCAAAAGGAACAGAAACACAAAGCTAATCCTCTCAGCCCTTGTTCTAAGATACAAAGGAACTTGACAAAGATTTCTCATCAATTGAAAATACTCATTTTCTTGGATGTTTTTTCCCCACCATGCTGGGTGGCTCAGTCAAAGTTTCAGCTAGACTGGAGCAGTTTGCTCCCACCCACAAGGTTTTTACGAGATACGCCACAGCCTCACACAGCACCCATTTGATTTATTTTGTCAATTTTGAACTGTGCCAGCTAACGCTTTTCTTCATTTAAGGTGCCTGATTGACTCTAGATGGCAGCTGTCTCACTCCTTGCCACTTTTGTCCAATTTTCAGAATCACCCTACATCGCTGAAGCTCCTAGTCGAGGTGAAAGGTGAGCGGCTGCTCCTGGCTGTAGAGAAAAACCAGTAAGTGTCCTGTCATTCTGATATCACCCTGTCTTCTAAATAACAATAATATTGTTTGACGCATTGTTTTGTACTATTAGTGCTTAGCGTATTCTTAGTTTAGCTATTTCTTAGTTCATGTCTTGGATCTTCCTACTGTTTTTCTTTACAATTTGTATTTTTTTTGGATGTAACTGGGACCCTGTGTACATAGTTTCATTCCACCCCATGTACCACATGTGATGTGAATAAATAACATTGAATAGTAATGATACACATTTTATTTATAAGTGCAAAGCTCTTAAGAACATCTTACGTTAACAATGGTGTGCCACAAGGCTCAGTCTTGGGACACACCCTCTTCACAATCTACATAGGTAATAGAGGTCAGATCATCCCTGATACATCCTTACATTTCTATGCTGATGATACAGTTGTTCACTGTTGAGCTAAAGCAGTTGCTAAGGTTTTTCAGCTTTCGAACTTTGCTTTTGACATCATCCAGTCAGATTTGTTCAGTCTCAAACGTGTAACGACTTCTGTTGTGACTTGGCGCTATACAATATAAACTGAACTGAATTAAAAAACAGGCACCTGCTACAATTAAAACAAGAGTTTAAGCAGACTAAAGCTACAATTTACACAAAATAGAAGTCTTCATTGCAAACTATTAAATCAAACAAGAAATATTGTCCCGACTTAATCAAACGGGGCTGTCTGAAAAGGAACGGTTGAATCTGCTAAAAACCACGTAGAAGCTTAAGTCATGTGACTGACCTACACTAGGCTGGCTGTAGTTTGTGTAGGTAAGCAAATAAAGAACATATTTGGGTGGAAAATATGATAAATGGTAAATGGAATGTGCTTATATAGCACCTTTCTATCTTATCTAGACACTCAAAGCACTTTACAATCTGTGTCCTCATTTACCCATTCATACAGCACTCTATTAGATCTATACAAAGTTAATTGAACAAATCATTTTAAAGAGACTGAGCAATGCCTTATCACATTCATGCACCGATGGGACACACATCAGAGGTAATGAGGGGTTCAGTGTCTTGCCCAGGGACACTTCGGCATTTGACTGCCGGTGGATTTGAAATCTTGCATTGAAAGACGACTGCTCTAACCACTCAGCCACAGCCGCCATAAGAAAGATAAGCTTGAATCTGCTGCTAGAAGCAAAAGAAAACTGTAAGTGTCAGACAAATGTCAAGGATAGACAATGAGGGTCAAGCAGGGCGGTGGAGCACCACCAAGACAGAGCTCTGCATTCAAACACAGCTAAAACTTCTAGAATGGGAAGTTATTGTTTCAGCCTAACCTACTGCAAATATTACTTCAAATGTCTTAGCGTAAACATAATACCCACACATCAAAATGGTTAACTTTCTCCATCTTACACAGCTTGTTTCCATCCTTTACTGCTGCTGACGTAATTTTTAGTACAAGTGTAAAGTCCCAGTCATCCAGGTCATGAGCAATTAAAAAAAAAAACTGCACTGCTATTCTGAAACTAAAGACGTTTTGCTTCCCATCCGGGCTTCATCAATTTAAAAATGAATTTTTGAGAAAAGGTGTCACCGCAGACAATTATCGTGAGTTCAGTTAGGAACTGGCCATGGCTTCGGTAACCTTTACGCAGCAATGAAAACGGACGCTTTAAGAATAAATTTGATGTATATACAGAAGCCGTGGCAACACGCTTCATCTGATGTGAGCTCTTGGTTGCAAGAGGGAACTTCCACAGAATTTCATTGATAAGGATACCATCAATTAATGTTTTGCCATACCATGGCAAAATGTCATGCACTATGCGTCATGGGACTTACTGAATCTACCTGTTGATCCGTGAGATTAACTGTGTGGTTCGACTTCATTTTGGCAGATTGTTATAAAAACTGTAGACCGTTTTGTTGTATTTAACTGGTAATTGTCTTCTAAGTTAGGCTATCAAAGACAGCATTGTGTTTACGAGTCAAAGTCAGTATTTTTTGGTTGACCTTACAGGGATACCGGTCTCTTTTTTCATTTTTAAGCAACACCTGTGCGACCATTGTCCTTTGTTCATAGTATTTTACTTGCGCAACTCTTGAAACTCCTGAAAAGGAAAGTTAAACTAACTAGTACCTTATGCCAAAGGACTCCATTGGTTAATACATTCACCCAACCCTATACAAAATACTATGTGGACATGCAGCTACAGCTGTAGCCAAGATAAAGGGAGAGGAAAGCGTTCTCTTTGCACTGTGATTGTGGGCATGGCAGAGCTCTCTGTGCTTTAGTCCTTTTTTTTGTATGTGCTGAAACAAAGACTTGAAAGACAAAAATTCCTGAATACATCAACAAGACATTGATAAAAACCGACATCTTCCTCCTCCTTCTCACCGTCTTTTCATTTGATCTGCCAGCAAAACACTGGGGAGAAGGAGGGTTTCCTTTGAACATGGAGGACTCTTGGCTCTCAGTGTATTAAGACAACCCAGTGTTCGTCGAGGGACTGGCACGATGGGGTGAACATCATTTGAAAGAGATCAGGTCATCGAAACAGACGAAGTTTGTTACAGTCGATGTGTTTGGATGAATATCTGTCATCCTTGCATTTTTACACAGTTCAGCGTGGCCTCAGTCAGTCTCGGAGTTGAGTGTGCGGCTGAGAAGAATGGAACGTGATTGATAGAGCAATATGTTTTCCATCCAGCTCCGCTGCCACACATGAGCAACCATGAACAAGCAGAGCTGTCTTTGTGATGGAGAGAGGAAGGAGGGAGGGAAGCAAACGGAGGGGAGAGCGAACCGCTTTTTCATGCCACTGTCAGCCATGAATCTCACTTGTTTTCCTAGGCTTAATATATGTAAATTCCACCTGCAAAACTGTGGGACAAAAGCTTTCAACACCGGCAACTGCAATTTTATGGCTTACCTACCCTGGAAATATTTCCATTGGAAATCATATTCTCTGTGGTGAATGTTCGTGCTTTGCACAGGTGGGGATTTAGCAAAGCTGACTTGCAGATTGTAACAGAAGCACACCTTACATTCACCCAAACGATTCTAATGCAGCCTGTCATCGTCCCTAAGCATTAACTTTTAAGGCTGGCAGTTGAGTTGCAATCCGCAGCCGTGAGGAACAAATAGATTTGTCACCGCTGTCAGCACTTGCAGCAAATCTTGAAATTAAAGACCTAAAATCCCTTGAAGGAATGCATATCGCCTGCTGTCTTTTATTTCAAAGATTTATACTAAAATCAACTTATGCTGAGATGGGATGGAGTTATACAAGTTTTGCACAAACCTTGTGAATGGATATTTGCGTGAACTGGTGAGATTTGTGAAATTTTGCTCACAGCTTTGGCAGTGGATGCTAATAAATGTTTAATTACCAACAAACAGCTTAAAACAATATATCCTCTGAATTCAATACAATTTAATGAACTGTATGTTGAACAAAAGAAACATTTGAAGGCTTGAGAGTGGACGTGTCTGGATCAGTGTATAACCAACGCAGAAGCTGCTGTGCTGGTGAAGGCACTTGCCTAAAGTGGCTAAACGTCCGCCACTGATGAAATCCAGTTGTTTAAACATATTAGGCATCTGCAGAAAAGAGGAGGAAAAAAAGTGGTTTGAAATTAAATAAAGCAAAGTAAAAGCCCAGCTTTATTTTGATTTTAAATGTGGGAGGCAGCAAAACGTGGGCGGAGGTTTACTGCGTAGTGATCATTGTAGCAAGAAGTGGACGTGCTGGGTGGGAATTTATATCAGATGCAAAACAACTTGTGGCCTATTTGGTGCTAAATTTAAGCAACACTGTCACGGTAAGAAGTAAATGGAAGTTAGATAAACTGAAGGAATATATTTCAGTCATTTGCAGTTAAGGTGAGGTTAGTCACCTGAAGAGAAGGTTAATGTTATGGCTGATGAAAAATTACATATTCAAAAGTAATTTTAATTTTTTTTGGGGGTGGCATGGTGGCGCAGTTGGTAGAGCTGTCGCCTCTCAGCAAATATGTTGCTGGAGCAAATCCGTATTGGGGTCTTTCAGGGTGGATGTTATACGTTTCTACTGTGCATGCGTGGGTTTTCTCTGGGTACTCCGGTTTCTTCCAACAGACCAAAAACATGCATGTTAGGTAGGGCTGGGGTTTGAGTCTTGAGAATCGACTGGAACTTGGACTAACGTTCTAGTTCTCCCAGAATCGTCCACATTTTTTATTTTTGATTCCTACTTTCGACACCTAGGCCGTTCAAGTTCACAGAATTAAAATTCAAATAGAAGTTCAAAGGATTTAATCCAGAAAGAACTCTGGCTACTTAGCTCATTTATACCATGAAAACTTTTTTTTTTTTTTTAACTTGCCTCTAAAAAGAACCGGAATCGTTCAAATTCAGACTATGCCCAACTTTAATGTGAGGCTGATTGGTAATTCTAAATTGTCCCTAGGTGTGAGTGAGAGTGAATTATTGTTTGTCTCTATGTGTCCCTGTGATGGACTGGAGACCTGTCCAGGGTGTCCCCCACCTCTCACACAGTGACTGCTGGATATGGGTCCAAATGACCCCTGCGACCCAGAAAGCAGCCAAAAATACAGAAATAGATGTCCAGATTTAGTCCCAACTAGCCAAATATCTAGAGTTGACCTGGAAACAACAACAAAAAGATAAAAGTGAGGAGCTCTGTAGCAAACAACTGACTGGGCTAAAACGGCATGAGGAATGAGTTTGACAACAGACTCACTGACAAGGAACAAAAGAAGAGACAGGATCATTTTATGATTAGGTAAGCAGATTACTGTCTCCGTCACTTTGCTCTCATTTATCTCAAACCTTTGAACCATTCATTAATTTTCACAAGAGATTAGCATGAAGACTTTTCTGTTACATGACAGCCCCTCGTTTCTAATGACGAGACAAGAAATTAGCAGGGGGTCTTAAAGAGGGAATACTCTGATCTGCTCCTGGCATAAAACACTCGCAGTGTTTTGTAAGGTATTGCAGAGAAATGAACAACACATGTTTTCATTCCAGCATGTATTAATATTCTCAAACAGCTTGACAGAAAAACATGCTGATGGACTGAAGCGTGTCTGCCACCAGCTACTGTTAATCTCATGAAAATATATCCACTGAATGATTTAGGGCAGTAGTTCCCAACCCTGGTCTTTGAGGAACATCATCCTGCTTGTTTTACTCGTTTTCCTGCGTTGACACACTGATTTGACTGAATGGGTGATTAACCGGCTTCTGTAGAACTTGAGGAAGTAATTAAACCACTGAATCATGTGTTGGAGCGAAGAAACAGCTGAAACATGCAGGGTGGTGTTCTTCAGGGACTACAGTTAAGAACCACTGATTTAAGGTGATATCGCTGCCAAAAAATGAAAGCCATATATTGTCAATATTGTTTAAAATACACAATTTGTCAAAATATTGTGTCCTCGCTAAATAAAAAACAAAGTAAAACTATAAAAAGGCTAAAAAACCAAAACAAGTTAAACTAAATAAATTTCATTTTTTTGTGAAAATCAAAGTGGATGCTGAAAGGCTGCTGAAATTTGCTGAATCTGAGTTGTTAAAACTCAAAAAAAAAAAAAAAAAAAAAAAAAAAAAAAAAAAAAAAGCAAAAGTAAAGCTAAAAGAAGCAAAAAACTATTGAAAAGCTAAGAGAAGCAAAATGCTACTTAAAAGACTAAAGTAGCAAGTCACTCTATAAGCTACAAGTACCAAAGATCTAGCTGAAAGAAGCAAACAGCTAACTATCCAATAAAAGTATCTAAATACTGACTAAAAGTAGCAAAAGGCGCCCAATAACAAAAGTAACATAAGATTGGATAAAAGCTACAAGTAGCAAAAGAACGCAAAACCACAGGAAGTACAGTATACTGAAGCAGATTTAAATGGGAATCATATTTTTAACAGATTCAAAGAGATCACAAAGTATTCCTCTGTGGAAATATTTGTAAATTAAGTTAAAGTCTCTAAATAATCTTAGAAAAACCAAAAAGTCATAGCACCCAGCTCCAGAACAAGCTGAACAACAGAACAGGACAAGAAGAAAATCAACCACATAATACAGTATACAGTATTTCCTAAGTTAAATTCAGGCGGTGACTTTGTTTGCCGTCAAGTGTATTTTCTATATTTTTTACATTTCCCCAAATTTCAAACATCAACTTGAATATTACATTTGTTTCTGTGATGTGAGCTGTGTAGAATCGGTGTCACTCAAGACACTTGCAGCACCTCCAAGATGACGAAAGCTACTCGTGAGTCTTGAAATGTGTCGCTTCCGTGCACTTTATTTTTGGCATTAAAGGCTGCGGAAACGAGAGATGTAGAGTTTCAGATATTCCTCCAACATCCCTGGACACACTCACAAAGGGCACCTTCTGCCTCGAGCTAAATGTCAGCATGAGGCCTTGCGTGAACTGACTATTTTAACTATTGTTTAAAAAATGACTGGCTCTGGAGTTTAATGCATGCATGTATTAATGTGTCCTCAGCTCAGTTAAAATTCTGTTACACAGAAAGAAAGATTTTATTGAACCCCGGAGGGAAATTTGTAAAATCAAGCAGATCAGTGTGTTTTGGTTCAGGAGCTGACTCAGAAAATGTAATTTTCAATGATAGCAAGTCTCAAACATCCCAACTGTGTACACGTTAAACTTTAAATAAACGATGCATGAATGTCCTCATTATAAAATCCCACTAGAAAAGTGAGGTTATAGGTTAAATGTTATTTCAGTAGTTTTGATGTAGAATCTCACATCCAAGATTCCGTCAACAATTCAACATTTAAAGGCCTCCATTTTTAAGTTGATGATCCATCGCATAGTTATCCATAAAACAGAACTTATCATGGCATCGGTTACAGAACACAGGGTATAAAACTGTTTCAACATCAATAGGTCAGTATGAAAGAAAGCTACATTAGCTTATATTAAACTGCTAGTTATAGAGAAAATTTATAAGCTTGAAAAAAATAATCAAGATTTCGTCCAAGTTAGGCTACTGGCTTGTCAAATCTAGCCTGGACAAAAGCTTGTCCTTTATATGTTGAGTTTTTTTTTTTAATATGATAAAAGAAAACGGTACATTTCTTGAGTTATGGCCTTTATTTTGCTTTAAACTACTCACATGTTGTGTGTTCACAAGATGTGAACTGTAAAACAAGCAGTCCAAAGAAAAACTGCAAGACTTAATCTTTTTCATAGCCCAAACTGTCTTAAAGATAACTCTTTATTTGGAAATTATCGTCTTTTTGCTCATTATAGGATCCCTGATGATGTAATCTTTGTGATTCAGTTTTAGGGAAAAAAAAACAAACAGTTTTATGTCATTACATAAAACTCGTGCATCATGATCTGCCTTGGATGTGTTGAACCCATGTGAAGGAAGGCAACAGGAGACTCCAGGTAAAATGAATAGTTTATTTTAAATAACCTAAACAAAATGCCGGCGTGGCAGCTAACTACTTTAAGGATAACATGGAGGGAGACGGATCACAACAGCCTTTAGAAGGACGATCCAGAGACCAATGACAAGACAAAAGGAAGCTAAATAAATAGAAACACTGATGAGGACGAGAGACAAACACCTGTGGTGAGTGGGATTGGATACAGGCGAGATGGGAGCTGAACGCTAGGAGGAGAAACACGAGGAAACAGAAAAGACAGGACAAAACCCAGAAACCCCACGTTATGGCCAGTTTAAAAAGTTGAGACATTTCTTTCCAAAATCTGAAGCCTTTTGTTGTAAAGTGCTAAATAGAGCCATGTCCTCTGCTTTCCCTGCATACAGTCTGATTTTTGTAGTGTGGAAAAAAAAAAATACTTAAAGTTGCACGCTTCTATTCCAGTGGGGACAGTTAGCTGTTACCACAGGGAATGGTTCCACTTCTGGCCAAGCAACTCTTGATGCTTTGTGGCTTCGAATGCGACGCCCCCAGGCATGTCGAGATGAGTCCCAAGCTAAGCAGGCAGCATGCGCTCCATCAGTATTTCCCTTTGTAATGGACTGCAGGATCACTGTAAAGGAAGCCTGGAGCTCATCAGCTGGATGGAGGATGTTTCTGGTTCACTTGGGGTTTTCTCCCCCCTCATCATGTTTAAGGATAAGGTGCTTTGCGGATTGTCTGCCTTGTAGAATCTTCTTTTTTTTCCTCGCGGTGAGTGAAATAAAAAGTGCACACAGATTTGTATACACAAATTGAAATCTGCAATATTTCCCTCAAAGAGCATGAAGGGCCTACCTACAAGCTTCTTCTATTTCTCTCCTATTTGCAATAAGCTTCAGCTCAGACAGGGGCCAGACAGTTTGTCTCAGTTTGCGTGGTTTCTATTCGACTTCATATCTCAGACTTAGATGGTGACCTGTTGCACCTCTCCAAGAAGATGTCCTCATATCTCACTGAAAACGCAGACAGGAAGCAGCCTCTCGTGGGGAACTAAACAAGCACAAGGCAGAAGACACCACACATGCATCAACCAAGCAAATACGTCTTTGTGGCCTCCTTTGCTGCGTTATTGTTCTTGGACACTGAGCCACACACAGGCTGCGGAAGAAACTTGTGTTGTAAAACCCTTCTCTTCTCATCAAGTCAAGAGGGAAACCAGAAGTGGGTTTCAGACAAATATAATTGTTTATACAAGTTGAACATTAAGAACAAGCTTGCTCCAGTTTTGAACGTCTTTAATAAACATTTTCTGTATAAGATTTGAATGCAACTAACACAGTAGGATAAACTATTAAAGTGATATTGATATTTTGCATAGTTTGAGGACGTTGATTAAACTAGCATGCATTTCTCAAAGGGAGTTTTCTGATACATTTTCTATAAACCGTTATGCTGGTATTGCATCATTTAGAAACAATTCAACAATTAAGAACATAAAAAGCAGCACTTTTAATAGTATAAACTGTAAATGTGATTTTACACAATTACCTATAAACACCAACACGCCTGCTCAACTTGACCAGTTCTAGTCCTCGTTTTAAAAGCTAGAAAATCACATATTGCACTGTCATTACCAACAAGCCCAGTTTCCCGACACCCATTCAGCCTAAAGCTTTTGCAATAAAATGTGGATAAAGAAGAGCACAGCTTAGGAAACAAAAGGAGAGAAAGAAGTGCAAATTCTTTGGTATAAGGAGGAGGAAAATACTGCCGATTTGAAATCTCCAGCCTTCCTGCTGTGCAGTTTCGATTAGCGGGGAGATGACATCTAATTACATCCTTTCACCCGATGATCTCATGCAGCCAACCGGCCACATCCAACATCTGTAGCTCCTAATAGCACATATTCAGCTCATTTGTAGACTTAGGAGTCAAGCTTTGTGAGAGAAATGAAGCATTGGCAGGATGATAAGGAATAACCAAATTGCAATAATGCATATTATATGCATTTTAATAAAAATGGCTATTTTGTGCACACACGATGCTCAATACACTTGCAAACAATTGTCAAATATTTGCATGCATTTATATAAAGAACATATTTGTCATACCACGTATTGAGGGCAGCTTCTGGTTTTTTGAATTCTGGTTTTGCTGCCAATAGTTTCAGTAAAAACACAGGTCCGTTTGGCAACGTGTCAATCAAAGCAGCCCCACCTAAAGTTTGATAAAGCGTGGTTCAAAAAGCATACAATTTAAAAAAAAAATCATACTAAAGTTGAATATTAGCTGAATTGTGAGGCCCAAAACCCTTTTCTGCATTAAAAAAATGATTTTTTTTTTAGGGTCAACAGGGGCTGACGTGTCTTTGGAAGTAATTTAAAGAACGTCAGTTTTTGGTAATACTGTACATGTCACAGTTTGTGAAGGATGAAGACTGGACACAAGAGAGCTCAGAAACAAACTTAACTCGTTATAAATGAAAACAAACATGCTGCTTTGGCTAAAGTCCTACAAGAAACTTACAGGATTCGAGCAGATACTCCGAGGAAACCCCATGAAGAGTGGTAATACCTGACTGCTGGTGGAATGATAGCTGCAGGGGTATGAGGAATGAGGAAAGTGAAGACAGCTGAGCTCAATGAAACTGGGTACAGCTGAGAAGCAGGAAACTGAAGGAATGAATAACTGATAGCACAGAGGAAAACACTGAGGAACTGGCACAAATGCAAACACAAGTAAGGTTAAACACACAACATACGCATTCCTAATATAAAACACAAGACTACAACAGACCTACCAAAAACACAGATCCTGACTGTACCATACTTCTATTTCTGTATTTTCATTGGTATTTATTCACAAAAACACAGGCATAAGAAGTCTTATTGGAAAGCCTATTAATTTCTATCGTTTTGGTAGACAAAGCTATACTTTTCTCTATTCTTTCCTCTGGCATTCAAGCAAACATTGATATAATGCTCCGAAATTTTTTTCACAGCCACCAAACCAAAAAAGAAAAACCATGAAACTTAACTCTTTTGTGCCTTTATTCTTTATGTCACAGCTGCAAGGCAATGATATACTATAATTCATTATTTTCAATGGCAAGCCATAGAAATGCACTCGTTTCACTCATAGCCAACACTTTTAACAGCTGCCTTCAAAAGGGAAATTTTTGGATGGGGCTTCCTTCTTTTGAATTACCTTCTCAGAGGTTCCAATTATTTCCAAGCTTAGAGCTGTAATTAATGAGTTGGACTCCATCTTCCTAATTAATTAGCCAGTTGCACTGGAACGGTCTTAGAATAGCTTGTCTCTTCCTTCAAGATGGAAAGCGTTAAGACAAATACATAGAGTGTGTGTGTGTACACATGTGCTCATAGTGCTCTAGAAGCATAAACTGTTTCAACTGACCTCAGATCCCTGCTGCAACAATTAGAGTCGTTTAGCAGACTTAAATTTATCTTTTCAGTCTCCTTTAAGTCTTTTCTCCACTCAAGTGTCCTGGAGGTTTCATACGCTTCCACCCTCCTGGTTCCTGCCTGCTCCTTATCAGACTCATTTTCATATCGTATCTGCCAAGATTTGCATTTTAAGAAAGTGCTTCATAGGATGCAAAGCCAGTAGAAAATATATATTTTTTTAGGTTATAAAAAAATGCACTATGGTTTAGCTTGCTTATAAGTAAAATGAGCTTCTACTCCGCTCAGCCTTTCTTCCATCAACCTACAGGGGTTTCTGGGCTCCAGCTGGTAGATCTCCTCAGTTGAAATCTGCTAAAAGTTTCTCATTTTTATGAACCAGCCATCTTTCACTGTTTCCAAGAAGTTCTTTCTGCATGGAGACTTCTGAAATTAAACAGGGCGTCTTTTGAGTTTAATGGGTTTAGCTAAAACTAGACTTGCATGCATTGCTCGATCATTTAGACTTTATCTTTAATGCGTGGTTCTTTTATAGATTTACTTTGAGTAATCCGTCATCATTTATTGGTTGAAAGTTATCTCATGATTTCAGTTTGAGCAGTTTAGTTTGGTCTTTTTCACACACAGCTTTAGTTAAAGTTCAGGAAAACAAGTTTTTTTTCCAAACATTTTTTTTTCTTTAATGTTACAAGCCAGTAGTCCAGTAAAGGTCAGGATGGAAACATTTCCAGGCTGGTTTAGGATTTCTAAAGTTTTTTTTTTTTTTTTTTTTGTGTGTGTCTTTTTCACTGGAGCACAACAAAAATAGAGTAATGGTCAACTCTGTTATTCTCCATGTTTTTCATGACTCGTGCCTTAAAAGCTCATTTTTTGATTGTATTATCTTAAAAAAGCTCCACAGATCTTTCGAGTTAATATCTAAAAATTTGCCCATGACACACGCATACCCCCTGACAGAGAATTATAGTTATGAAAGGAAGATCTTGTGTTTCATTTCCAGACCTTTATGTGTAACGTCTAGGAAAATGTAATGTTTTGTTAATTATTTATTACAGTTTGAGATAATATAATGTAATTTATTTTATTTTCAGCTCATCATCCATCATATAGTGATTTAAAAAAATCATTACCCTTAAATAACATTTACCTTTTATACTCTAGCTTAACTACATGTAGGTACATGTACAATTACAGTCCTCTCATTCTTTATCATACTGTCAATTTTAACTAATTTAGTTATGTAAAATGATATAATATTAAAATACTATACAGTTAGTTCTATAAATACTAAATCCTCTTAGGGCCTTTTGAAAATAAATGTTTATTTTAGTCAATGAACTAAAGAAAACATTAGTTTATTGTGACTTTAAGTTTGCTTACGTGCGCTCGCCAATCATTTTGCCTCATTTTCACTATGAATTTGCAAACATCCAGGTACAAAATTAATTTGCGTTCATATGCAACACCATAGAAAAAGTTGTAGAGCTCCGTCTTCCCAAAATGCCTGTCGTAATATCAAGATTGTTGTGTGTGGACGTGAGGAATATGAGCAGCATCGTAAAATAACTACTCCGGGGGCTCATTTACCACCATAATACAGCAATGAAAGAAGAGCATAAACACACTCTGACTTAGATATTTGATTTGTATGCCCAGAAGGAACATTGCATAGCTTTCACACCTCACAAATAGCGACAGCGGTGTAAAGCATAATAATTCATGTGGATATGAACTGCCAGAAATAACTGTAAATGTCTTGAATGCTATGATTTGCAATATGCAAATAATCTTATAAAAGGTTATTGAACATTTTGTTGCACAGTAAAGTTAGTTTTACTCGAGGTTTGACAATTTTAATGCTTTTCTGGTTGATAATTTGTCTTTTTTTCTGTCTCACAGTCTTTTTTTTAAACACTTTGTCAATTCAAGTGAAATCTATATTTTCCTAAGTCTCTGGGGCTGCCAAAATAGTTCAACAAAAGTAGCCAGAGTTTTTGACCTCTTGTTACTGCTGACCACGGCGATAATGAGTCCATGCTCACAGTCCTGGCTTCCATCCTCCCTCTGACAGTCAGACTGACAGATTTGCTGCGGTTACAGTGTATCAGCTGGGAGGGAATGCTTGCTTGACATGTCCTCCATCCTGTTCTTGTCGTTCTCTTCGTCCACTGACCCTCTTTTGACCTGCCTCTCCTGTGTGTGGGCCACTGACTGAAAGAAGGTCACGATGGTTAGTTAGATGTAGGCAGAGGGAAATTTGTTTCCCTCAGTGGATCAACAGGATTTTTATTCCTTCTTTTTGACCGATTGTCTTCTCTTTCTCAGCACAGTATCTAAAACAAACCCTAAATGGACAGCAAGAGGAGCATTCACTCCAGAGAAAAACACTTTAAGACAATAGACAGCAGTGTATCCTGTGTCAGCGAGCTTCACCATGTGAATTCACTTTTATTCCATTCGTGCCTCGGCTAGTGGCTCATTTAAAACTTCTAATCATCGCAAGAGATAGTGGGAAACCTGTGTAGGAGTTAGAGTTCTTTCATCACCAAGTTTAGCCTCGTGATGAAAGGAAACAGAGCAAGTCAGGAACCTCTTACTCTGTCGGTACCTTTTTACCGCACTCCCTATCAAGAACCTTACTGTGAAGGTCCCATGACAAACAGAAGGCGATAGGTTTCTGCATTCCCCCTTTCTCCTGTACACAAGCTGTACATTTTTTCCCCCAATGCACATATTTTCTTGTCTTTGTTAAGTTCCAACAACTCCCAGTTGGAGTGCGGGACATGCAAGGGTCTCCTCGAGTCTGCCCCAGTACACCTCCTCACTCACTATCACATAATCCCTCCTGCACTGAGGATAGGAGTGAGCTGCCAACAACAACAGGGGCTGCCGGAGGTTGATAAAGAGGCTGTGGACTGCTTTGGGGGGTGCAGAGGGCCAGTGGAACCAAAGCTCGACTTCATGACACAGTTTAAAAAAAAAAAAAATCATGAACAGTCTCAGAGCAAAGAGGTCACAAGCAGATTGTAAATTTACGTCCAGTTAAGAACGAAACTGGTCTCACTGACAGACGCAGCCAGATAACTACTACTGAACAGAAGAGCAGTGTTTTCTGCAGTTTGGGTGGCTTTAGCAACGCACATCTGTGAGAATACGCTTGTTTTGATTTTTACTGAACAGAACATACAATTAATGCACATAAAATGCAAACCGGCTTAAATTTTCCAAATGCATAAGTGTGGGTGAAAGCAGCAGAGTTGTGCTTTGTTTGCATGCTCTAAATTATGTTGAGCTGTTTACAAACGATTTCATAAAGAAGGTAATCAGATTCCACTTCTGGTGAGCATCAGCAGAATCACAAGAGTCATATTTCCTCCTGAAATCAGTGGATCATGCATGATCAATTATCTAGTAGAGCATTCTTGGGGGCAAAAAAAAAATCTCCCAAGTAGAAAAACAGGGTGATAAATGATTGTGCAACGACTATTTATTCATGACTCAGTTGGCTCAGCAGCCCTTGTTCTCAGCTGGTTTACATTGTTTTTTCGTGTTAAAAGTATACAGAAACAAAAGTTTATTTTTTGGGTCGTGGTCTTCAATCAGTTATACTCCATCTTTAACTTAAATAAATAAATAAATAAATAAATAAATAAATAAATAAATATATTTAACAAATTACCATAGAATATCCTGAATATGATGATATAGAGTAAAATTTATGTTGGATCTGTTGATTTCAGGTCTTGTCACCTGCATTTTAAATATATAAACCTTAGCATTAAATTATTCAATAGTTGAGTCATTTTATAGCTTTTTACCATTTGAAACCACAAGTATTTAAGAATTATAAACCGGATTCTGCATTCTTTCCAAATGGTTTGGACTAGCTCTGTTTGCAGGTTCACCACAGTGTCTAATCACCTTTGCTTGAGGTAACAGAAAAAGCGTCACATTTATTGAACAAGGAGAAGGTTGAAAATATATGAATGTATGAATGAGAAGCACAAGCTCAAAGTCCTTTACATGATCTGGTCAAGGTTATACGATCTGTAGATAAGTGAAGCCCATTTATCATGACCGTATCTCACTACAAATCCCACTGATGGCGCGAAAAGCACAATTGATCGGTCGATCTGTGACCTGGTCACTGTTTACTATAAGCTTTTCAGGTCATCTTAGGGAATTATTTGAGGGTTTTTTGATTCTTTATGGTGATTTCTATCTCTATCCCAGCACAAGCAGCTGAATTAAATTTAGTTTGAGCCGGCCTGAGTATCATCTCCCAATCCCTTCATGTCCAGCATCCTTCTCCAGTCGTAACGTTTTTATTCAACCTCCAGACTTTGCTGCAAACTGATTTTTTTTAGAGCAGAATGGAGTTCCACTAAACATGCTCTGCTCCTTTTACAATAATAAAAAAAAGCTAAAGGGGACATCAAAGTTCAGTAACGGATTCCTGATTTTCCAATGCAGGATGCGCTGACTTAAGAAATCAGACTTGTGGTTTTGCTGATAGCGCTGAAAGAACAGAACGTATTGCGTGATCTGTGAGCCTTGAACTCGCTCGGTGTGGAAGCCAAACACAGCCCGCCTGCCTGTGTATACACATACACACACACACACGTGCATGCTCCCACACAGAGGTGCATAAATCACAGAGAGCTACCAGCACATGCAGCACAGACAACCAGGAACACTTTCTCTTTCTGTCTCTCCTACATAATGACACACACATACAGCTCGTCCAGGGAGAGATGAAGAGCCAGATCTGAGGCAAGTTCTTCGTCACAGAAGAACACAAGCCTTGGGGGCAGCTAGGACGAGAAAAAAATTAAACGGATGAAGGATCTCCCCTGAAGTAATTCACATCAGTAAAGGTGTTTGGAGAGACTGCTGCTTTGGCACCTAATTAGTTTCACAAAACAATGTCACTGGACAATTCCTCAGAGAAAGAAGGAAAAACTGGAACAAAATGCAAAGATTTTCCGTTTTTCTTCTTACGTTTGATGGCTACCCCTACGTTAATTACAATCGTCAGTATCAGAAGAGCCATATATATTTAGTTTGACCCGAAGTGCACACAGTTCACACAGCGCAGATCAGCTGCTTTTAATTTTTCACGAGATTAGTTTCTCCTGCCGCTCGGAGATCAGCGATACGAGGAGCAACAAATTGACTATTTATGTCGCTGGTGAAGAAATGAGACAGGCTTGCATGGTTGTGACTAATTAGTGTGCGGGTGAATGTAATATCAAGGCTGACTGTTGTCATGGTTACGTTTGCATGTCTGACTTTGAGTGACAGATACTGAGGAAAATGTGAACAAATGAGAGCCAGATGTGGCTTGACGTTGACTGAAAACGGGGATAAACAAAACTTCTGAAATTCAATGTAAAGGCAAGAAACAGCAACTCAAGACCTTTACTTTTAATCTACTTGTTTTTTTTGAGACATGTTGTAGTGACACCAATACGTTAAATCAAACACGTCAGGATAAGTTTTTATCCCCAGTCACGGAGTAAAGTGGGGAGTGGTGGCGCAGAGGTTAGAGACGGTGGGCCTGTGATTGGAAGATCGCCGGTTCAAGCCCCGGTACCGACAACATCAAAAAATGT
>JARVGQ010000610.1:22798281-22813385 GCA_031762355.1 Hypsolebias martinsi | reverse complement strand
GGGCCTCCCTACTTAGGCAGCTACCCCCGCGACCCGACCCCGGATAAGCGGAAGAAAATGGATGGATGGATGGATGGATGTTAGTGCTCAAGCTGTTTTAGGGATGGCTGTCTACTACAACAAAACCAGATTTTAGTCCATTATTTGTAAAAAGTACTGTTAAGTAAAGAAAAAAACATGTATGTCTATCCATTGAACACGCCAAAGAAAGCCCAAATATGCATCTTTTTTTAAATAGTGAGCAGCAATCTCTTTGATATATGGTACATTTTGCATTGAAGTTGAAACCTATGTTTTATTTTGTTTGCATTAACTGACTGATTTATACATCCTGAATAGTTTGCGTCTTTATTTTCACACTTAATCAAAGATTAGTGTTGCATTTCCACCCTTATTCCAGTTATCCTAGCCATTGTTAGGCAAGTATTCATCATTCCTGTCTCTGTAATTGAGATCCTGTGGGGTAATCCATCACACAGACATTGCTCAGAGATGACATTTTTTTGATTTCACAGGGCATGCTTGGGCTTAACCACATCAATCTCTAGGTGACAGTCACTGCAGTAATTGCGTGCCACCGCTGCTAATGGCTATTCTGCTTGACCATCTCGCTGGCCAATTATCCACCTGAGATGCCGCACAGGTGTAAAGAATCATAATGAGACTGTTATGATGAGTTGAAATGGGGATAAGGGCACAGCAGGGTAAATGAAATTCAAGAAGCTTTCATTTTTAGGGCTATTGACTTTTTGACATGGGACAAAAACACATTTTGACTTGCTGTGTTTCTGCTGGAGAGCTGCTGCATGCTAGTTGCTTCCCCCCTATTCTCCACCCTCCTACTGAAAGAGTCATTGCCTGGTATGCTCTAGTGGTTCTGTTCATGACATGCTTCATGTAGGCTGGGAGTTGCATTGAGCTCAGGGTAAGCAGGGGGAATTTTGCTTCTCCGCTCTACTTGGCACTGGCCTCCGACGCTGCCTAATGTCAGACAGATCACAGCCAGCAAGACTGGCCCTCTTCCCTTACTGGAAAAAAGCTAAGTTTCTAACACTCAAACCAGGTCTTTTTTGGCTCAAAGAGGGAGTTCTCATGCACACAATCCCATTTTTCTCTTTGGCGTTTTCCAAGTGAAGCTGGTTTTTTGCCACTTGCCACATGAAAGTGAAAAAACATTATTGGAACCATATTTCTTCACAAGTCCTTCAACTTAAATGTAATGTACAGGACCAATTGAAATTCAGAGATTTATTTGTATAACAAATGCTCTTTAATAAAGTTTTAATTTGCTTTTCATTCATCATACTTAACGTTGATCTTTGTTTAGAAGTTTTTTTTTAATTAATTAATTTTTTTTTTTTTTTTTTTTTAGAATGACTGAGTTCAATGAGACATAAAGTGCAAAAGTAGGGGCCAAGATGGGGTAGAGGTAGGCCAGCTGACTCGGGACCCCAAAGTCCCAGGTTCAATCCCCAGCCATCCTCACATGCTGTGGTGTCCTTGAGCAAGACACCCACCAGTAATCCCCAACTGTCCCAGGGGACCCACTCAGCCACCCACTGCTCCACCTGGGTGAATCCCAGGAGCAATGAGTTAAATGCAAAGAACTGATTTCATCACTGCATGGTAACATACAATGATGACAAGAGTTGCACTTGTAGTGGTCACAGCATGTGTAGTTAAAAAGATTTTCTGCACTGAAATAAAGTTTTTTTTTAAGTGTGTAAAATAGGTTTTTATATGTTTATCTAAGCTCAGTTGTAAATTAAAAAATATTGTCCCATTGTCGCACTGGACATAAATTGTAACTGTCACTTGTGCTCTGTTTAGCCTGCAGCATTTGCCCTACTTTTTTCTCTAAATTTGAGTCTGTCTTCAAGCCACCTGGTAGCAGTATTTATAGGAATTCCTCTTTTTTAAATTTATTTATTTATTTATTTTATTTTTATTTTATTTTTTAGCAAATAGCTTGTCTATCTCCTCTTGGACTTTAATTACATCCCTGTTTAGCATTTGATGTTCTTCCAAGGTTTGATTAAAAGTCCCTCAAGCAAAGTGCACTCAATTCAATGTAAAAAAAAAAAAAAATCATGTAAAGGCCTCTACAGTTCATGAATTTATGCCAGCTCTCGTTTTGTGTGTTCACGCTTGACATTTGGTTAGCGGCACAACATAATTAGAATCTGTAAAAAAAAAAAAATCTAGTATAATCGAAGCAGAGTTATGCATCTGTCCATTTTTATTCACTCATCCAACATTGGGTCACAAAGGCAACAACCAGATGGGAAACCCAGACATGCCTCTCAACTGTGAGTTTCTTTAGTGCCTTTGCTGGAATCTTGTATATTTAGGTTGAAAGAGAAGTAAAACCCATCTTGTGATTTATGCACAAGGTCTTAATTCCCAAAGAATCTGCCTGGAAATCTTCCAATAATAAGTAACCAGGAGGCATCCTGATCATACACCTGAACAACTTCACCCGAGTACTTTGAATGTGGAGGAGAAATGTCTCTACTCTGAGCTGCTCCAAATGTCATTAGTGTCAGCCTCCCCACCATCACAGACATCTACACCTCCAGATGCAGGAAGAGGGCCACCTGCATCATGAAGGACCTCGCACACCCAGCACACAAACTTTTCACCCCAATCCCCTCAGGCAGAAGGTTACAGAACATTAAGTGTAGAACCACTAGACTGAGGAACAGCGTCTACCCTGAAGCTGTTACTCATAAATCCCTAAGCAGGATAATCACTGTTAAAAAAACACACATCACTGTAATGCCACTTTAATTGGTAATATGTGAATTACCAGTATCTGTGCTGCTGATTATCTCATGCTGATGACTATCTCATGCTGCTGTATTCATTCATACCCATCTGCTCACCACAGACTCGTTCCGGCTGCTGTTGATACGCCGTATTGTTTTACATTATTAGCGTTTAGTGTATATCTTAGATCTTTTAGCATATCGTGTAACATTCAGTGTATTTCTTAGATCCTTATATACTGCTTACTTTTATACTTTATATTTTTGCTATATTTTGGTGTAACTGGGACCTTGAGTACACAATTTTGTTCCACCTCATGTACCACATGTCATGCAAATGACAATAAAGATAATTGAACTTGAACTTGAAATGACCAAGTTTATTGTGTTTTCTAAAAAGGTTGTATCTGACCGGCTGCTACTGCTAGTTGGTGAACAACATTGGCGAGGGTGTTTCCAAAATGTCTCGTAATGTTTATGGAAGTTCTTACATTATTTGAGTAAATCACTGACGTGCATATTTGTCAGTTGGATTTTGAACATGTCTTGTCTGACAGGAAACATGTCTAGGTCAAAAACTATGACAATAATGAACAATAATTAACAAAATAAAATAAAACACTTCTCTAAATCTGCCTGTCTTTACGGGCATGTCCAGAGCATATCCACCGTATTGGTAGAAAGATGTTAGAACAGGGGTGGGCAATTTTTTTGACTCGTGGGCCACACTGGGTTCTAAAATTGGTCGAAGGGCCAGGCCAGGAGCCAGTTGAATGAATTAGTCAGTTCCTCTTAAGTCAGGCCATTGTTCTCAACTGGAAACGGGTGGAATGCCCCCTCCGGGTCATGGGAGAGACTTTGCCTTGGGTGGAAGAGTTTAAGTATCTGGGTATCTTGTTTATGAGTGATAATGGTATGATGGAGTGATTATGGTAAGATGGAGTGGGAGATGGATCAACAGATTGGGGCCTCATCCCCAGTAATTAGGGCATTGCTTCTGTCAGTTGTGGTGAAGAAAGAGCTGAATCTAAAGGCAAATATCTCAATTTGCTGGTCTATCTATGTTCAAACCCTCACCTATGGTCTTGAAGTTTGGGTACCGAAAGAACAAGATACTTGATACAAGCGGTCAAAATGGGCTTCCTTTGTAGGGTGGCCGTGCTCAACCTTATAGCGATAGGATGATGAGATCCATCATCCAAGGGGAGCTTGGAGTAGAGCAGCAGCACCTCCACATCGACATGAGTCAGTTGAGGTGGTTTGGATATTTAATTAGGAGGATGTCTCCTGGATGCCTCCCTTTAGAGATTTTCCAGGCACATCCCACTGATAGGAGGCCCCAGGGAAGATCTAGAAGTCACTGGAGTGATAGTGTATCTTCTCTGGCCTGGGAATGTCTTGGTGAATGCCCCAGGAGAAACTGGAACGTGTCACTGGGGAGAGGGATGTCTGGGTTTCTCTCCTTGACCTGTTGCCTCTGCAACCCAACTACAAATATGCAGTTGAAGATGGATGGATGGATTATTATATATATAAACGTGAACGTGATTAAATGGTTAGCCACCACCTTTTTTAGGCAAGTATATTTCATTTCTCTATGCAAAACAAATAAAAATAATACAAAAACAGCACTTAGTTGCTGGCATTCAAGATCAGTTTTATTTGACGTTGTTTTTCTGTTTGCTTTGTCATATCCAGACAAGCAAATCGAAGTCTACTTCTTGTATATTTTCTTTCAAAAATGTGTTTTTGGGACAGCCATTAAAAAACAACTGTAAATATGTGCAAGTGGCTTGACATGGAGAAATTTAAAATAAAAAAAATTTGTTTTTGGTGCAAAGTAATGCAAACATATTTACCCCCTGTTGTGTCACATGGCGTTTTTGTTCTTGCTTCGATGTCAGGCTGCCTTCCCTTTGAGACCGTTTCTGTCATATTAATTGGGAAAATCTCTCCACCAATGCCAACCCCCTGTCAATCACACTGAGCCCTGCTGGAGGCTCATCTTGTGGGTAATGCATTTTAAATGGAGGGGCGTGACCCCACCCTCTCCCTATGCATCATTAACTTCCCACTGATTAACAAACACTAAGCTGCTGAGACCATGTGGGGCAGGCGGCTGGTGGCATTAGGCACATAATGTAGAAGGCTGTTGGTTCTTTGCTCAGCATGGATGAAATGCACCCAAAAACTTTGTCAGCTGGCTGGAACTGAGTGATAAATTTTCACTATAGTATTTCTGGACTTTGATGACTCAGTAATAGGAAATTTCATTCATGGTTCTTTGGTTTGTTTTCCTACTTCTTAGGAGACATTATTCTTTACTTTCATCACGCTTTCAGTGATGGTATATTTAAAATCCTAATTACAGCTTTTTGAAAAATAAGACAATATCAGAACTTTATTGATAAGAGCATTTATTTACTTGTCTTTCTTTTTATCATGCAGACTAGTCAGTTTTGATTAGACTGCAACAGTAAGACATAGCTAGTAAACTTTGACCCATGTCCACACTAACTTTGATGTGTATAAAAACGACATCTTTAGTTTGCTCCTCTCATCCACTTGCAAACAATAGTGTAGGAAAAATGGGGATTTGACTACTGTAACTCTTAAAGTTAAAATTTGTAAACTAATTTTTTGGCATATCAGGTTGTACTTGACCAAATGAGAGTTTGTAACTTCCCCACAAATTAACGTTAAATAAGAAAAATTCCCTCTCAATCTTCTACCACTTATCCATCATCAGGTTGCAGAGGCAATAGGTCCAAAGAGCAACTCAGACATCCTTTTCCACAGTGACACTCTCCAATTCCTCTTGGGGAACCCCAGGGGGTTCCCAGACCAGAGAAGACACAATGCCTACAGTGAATTCTGGTTCAGTTTCAAGTCTTCCCTGTGAAATGTACCCAGAAAATCTCCAAAGGTAGATGTCCACGAGGCATCCTAATTAGATGGGAACATAAACAGACCAGCAAATTAGTGGTTTTACCTTTCAGCTTAACTTTTTATTCACCACGACCAACCGAAGCAACACCCTCATTACTTAGGACAAGGCTCTAATCTGCCAATTCATCACTTGTGAACACGAGACCCAGATACTTGAACTCCTCCACCTGAGGTCCCAACCCATAAAAAAATGTTAAGGAAAAGTATAACAATGAATGTTCTTAAGGCAGCATTAAGTTCTGTTACCTGAAGTAAACTAATGTGTATCAGAGATTTGGAGCTTGCTTACTTGTCCCAAATTAGTCTGATATATTAAAATCTCTAGGTCTAAATTTGGTTTTGAAGAATAGTTGAAATTAGAAAAACAAATATAGGAGTCTGCCTAAATTACAAATGCATGGAAAACTACGGGCTCGCAGTCGGAAGAGCTGCCGCCTGTCAGTGAGAAGGTCGCTGGATTGAATCCTGGCTGGGATGCCATTCTGGGTGGAGTTTGCATGTTCTCTCTGTGCATGTGTGGATTTTCTCCGGTTTCCTCCCACAGACAAAAGACATGCATGTTAGGCTGACTGGTAACTCTAAATTGTCCCTAGGTGTTAGTGAGAGAGTGAATAGTTGTTTGTCTCTATGTGTCCCTGTAATGGACTTGTGACCTGTCCAGGGTGTCCCCTGCTGCTCACACAGTGACTGCTGGATATGGACACCAGTGACTCCCATGACCCGAAAAGGAAGAGGTGGGTAAAAGATAATGGATGGAAAGCTACACTTTAAATGTCAAAAACTATTTTTGCTTCTAAAAGAAATTTGTGGAATCAGTCCTAGCTGTTAGGGTTTAGTGAGACTGACTCTAAATTGATCTAGTTTACATTTAAGGAGGCATTAACGAAGTGATTCTGATTTGCAGAACATTACAGATAAACACACATATGGATGACACATGGGTATCCATGTTTTGTCACACTCACCCTCTTACAGACAGGCACTGAAGCAGAAATGTTACACACATCACAACCACCGCACCGGGTTGTCTATCAAGGGCAGATGTGGGTTTTGTATGTTCAGTTGAGAACGTAGACCTAATTAAGTCTGTAGAAATGCATCATTTTATTTGGCTCTCTTGACTCTTTGGCCTTGCTTTGATGCAGTGATTATTACCAGGTCTTTGGCTCTGTAGAGTACTCGAGGGTGGGGAAGCATTGTGTCTCATGCTGACAGCTCCCAAACAAAATAACCCCCCTCTCCTTGGGTTGTTGCAGCTGAAACTCCCAGCTGGATTGTCAGTGGTGAGGTCAGTAAGAGAATCCAGCTGTCTGCTGAGGTTTGTTCCCTGGCATTGAACCAGCCAACCATCTGTAGATCTCCTAGAATTGAATATTGAACATGTGCTCGCTGTATGTAGTACATGGTCACACTGAGGACTCGGTTTGCTTGCGAAAATAGTGGCTTCAAAAACAGATGTTTATGGTATAATCATGGAGAGAGTTTCTTTTTCTTTTGGATCATTTGTTGTTTTCTTTTTGCTGTTGATCCACAGTTCCCCTCTGGCTGGGTGTCCTTCCACCCCATCAGAGAAAAGAACAGAACCCAGTTACCTCTTGTAGTGCTGTAATGGCATATCTTAATTTTTGTCTTTACATTCACATTGACAGGATGACTCATTGTTTATATGGTCTTCTTACATGATAAAGTATCCGTCAAGCAGCCCTTATATCCAAGTCCACCAGTGGTCCTCAGGACACACTGCCCTACTTGTTATAGAAGTTGCTCCACTTCAACACACCTGGTTTAAATTAATGCATCATTACCAAGCTTTTGTAGAACATGCCAATAAGCTGTTGAGGTTATTCATTCCATTAAACCAGTTGTGTTGGATTACACTACTTCTAAAACATTTAGGACAGTGTGACCTGAAGAACCAGGATTGTGAAACAAGCCTTATACAATGTTTGTTGTTGCTGGGTTGTTGTATTAGTCTATCTTTTGATTGGGAGTTTTGGTTTTAATGAAAAAAAAAAGTAATACTTCCTTGAGGTTGGGAGTGAGTCTCTGCCCCAAGCAGAAGAGTTCATGTATCTGGGAGTCTTGTTCACGAGTGATGGTAGGATGGAGAGGAAGATGGATCAATGAATCAGGGCTTCGTCCACAGTAATAACAAAAAGCAAAGCTCTCAATTTGCTGTGTTCCAACTCTCACAAATGGTCATGATGGATGGATCTTGTGGCAGCTCGATGGCGTAGTGGTTAGCGCTGTTGTCTAAAAGCGGCAAGGTCCTGGGTTCAAGGGTTGGACCTGTGTGGAGTTTGCATGCTCTCCTCGTGGTTAGCTGGGTTTCCTCTGGGTACTCCAGCTTTCTCCCACAGTCCCAAAACATGCATGTTAGATTGCCTTAAAGCCCAGGCCTTCCTTACAAATTTGGGATACAAGCGACTGAAAGGCTGGACTCTGTCATCCAGGAGGAAGAATTTTTGGGATCAGAGTGTTTGCACCTGGGATTTGGGGATTTAAGTGTTACCTACTATCGTGCACATAACTATGGTGGCATATGACTTCAAGTATAAGAACTAAACGTGTTAGAAAAATGAATATTTGAACATAGGTATGAACTACGAATATCAACAAGTCCACACCTATAAATGATTTCTGGTAGTTTTTTTAATTTGAAAATTTTTTAAATATTTTTTAAATTTATTTATTTTTACAGGGTATTGTCCAATTTGTTTACGTGGAAGGGGCAGGACTTATGATGCTGGTCCCATCCTGTTCAGCCTCCAGGTTCATAAGTGATTAAAAAGTTTGCTTTAACAGTCAGTGGCTCACACGCTACCTAAATTATCAGAAATTGGATGCAATTTTTGAAAACTTTGACTCTAACTCTTCTGGTTTAGCTTTGTTCAACAGTTCTAATGTTCATCGAAATAAGACTTTATTGCAACATTTTGCACTGTGATATAAGCAACTGCTTGTCAACAAATCTGTCTATTCCACCCATCTGGATAGGAAGACAGCCATTTTTAATATTGCTCCTCACTGGAAATAATTTTCTTACACAATACTTTACTTACTATGATTTTCTGAGGTTCTTCCTCTCATTTAACACGTTTTCTGCCTCCAACTTTTGCTAAATATGCATGTTTATCCATCCATTATCTTTTTTTGGTCACGGGGGTCGCTGGTGCCCATGTCCAGCAATCACTGTGCGACGGGCAGGGTACACCCTGGACAGGTTGTAAGTCCATCACAGATTAAAACACAGATTAATTTTTGATGCACATTCTTGGTTTGCATGGGTTTTAAACTCAATAGACAATGGAGCAATATGAGAATAGATGCAGTTGAAGCCAGTAAGTGGAAAGTTGAAAATCATATTAAAAAGAAAAGAGTCCTTTTGAATCTGTAATTATACAGTATCTCCTCCTAAAAATGCTTTTCTTATTTTTCTTTTAGACATTTACAAACCCAGGGGTTGGTTCACTTGGTCACTGAAGTCCTATTGTATTTGGGTTTCAGCTTCAGGGATAACAAGAACCAGAATATATTTTTTGAAAACCCCATAAAGTTTCTGTCACCATTTATTTAATCCCATCTGTAAATGAAAATGATTACTTCACCGTTAGGTCCATTGGCTCATTACGTGCTATTGTCAACAGCCTCTAAGCTAATTACTGTTCCGTTGTATGATGGAATGAGTTATTGATTGATATTGAATGCTTTGTCATGGTGTGTGCACATGTTGCCAAAGTGTCTTAATGAAAATGTCACTGCAGTTTTTTTTTTCTTTCTTCGTGCCTACAGCTGCTCAGATCAATTTATGTGATCCTAAAATAGGGTTAAGTGTTAAATCATGTCAGACTTTTTATCTTCCACGTGAGCATGGCTGTCGTGGAAAGCCTCAAAACCTGATGATTAATTCCCCACTTTTTTAATAAAATCCCTTTAGGGTTACTTAATTATTTTTCTTGTTTTTGTTTATCTTTTTAGGGGGCTGTTTGCTAGTAACTATACAGAAACCCATTACCTGGAAGATGGGACTACAGTCACAGGCCCTCACAACGTCACGGTACGTTTATTTTATTTTCAGTGTGTAAACTTGGATTCTAACCAAGCACCTCTTATGCCTGTAGGATTTCTGGGAAACCCTTTTGGAAATACTCTGCTTCCTTGTGCTAATATTAGGGTGACTGAAGAAGTGAATAAAAATTAAATTGCAGTCAGAGTCCGCTTTTAACCCACCTGAAATTGCTCATAACATGTAGGTGAGTGGGTCTATTTTCAGAAAGTTGATTCATATTTGATGAACTAAAGGCAGACAGAGGTCAGAGAATAGACACAGTTTTAGGAAATATATCAAGTCTTTTATAATGTATAAGCTTAAAACCATCCCCAAAAATGATTTGTTATGCAGGTCCTCACGATATCTTGAATTAGTGAACATTTAAGTGCACTTCAGAACACTAACTGAAATATTCATTTTATTTATGAGCTTTGTACTTGGTGAATTGAGTTAGCATATTTATCTAAAACACATCTGTGAAATCTGTCAAATGACTTATAGTTTTCATCATTTGCAACTCCCAAGTCCAGATTGACATATAGCTACATGCATAGTTTTTGGTCTACTGCCGCACAATCTAGTTTCTATTTTACTTTAGTACCAAGATAAATATTGCTTATATTCATCAAACTCAATTAGGCACCCCTCAGCAAAATACAGTATGCTCAGCTTTTTAACGCCTGAATTCTTTGAAAACATCTTCCATGGATACATAAATATCCTGCCATGCAAATATATTTACTTTATGCTATGATAAAATAAAAAGGTAATTATAGTACACTGCATTGAAAGTGGCTTAATCACGTGGAACAGTTTTTTAGGCTTTGTAGCTCCCACCAGCTGGCTTTATTTCACGGATTTGTTCATCTGCAGTCTGGAAAGCAATTAAATGCCTAATTTTTTCTTCAGAATACCAAGAAAGCATAGTAAACAGCCTGCAGGGGTTCTGTGTGCAAAACACTCAACTGACTTATAGCTGAAATGCACAAAAAGGGGGATTAATTGAATTACATAATGTGCAAATTAACGGTATATTTCACTTGAAGCTGCTGCAAAACTAGAGCTGCAGTTTGTGGTTTTTCAGCTCATTACAATTGTTGTCATTCCAAACCATAGAGAATAAAGGAGTTGTAGCAGGTCTTCTGGGTGCGTTCTGAGATGCCACCATTTATTTGTCTAACTGCGGGTGGAAAGATCAGTTTTCAATTTGGAAAATAATATAATTGCAGCCAGAAGTCTACATTTGTACATGCACCAATCATAGACATGAATATTTAATAATTTGGGGCTTGTATTGATTTATTTGAACCATTCTTTTCCCTAAGTGGAATGGTTAAACAAAATGCCACTTCAGTGGCTTTTAATCAAGCACTGGGTGCACAAGTTTGAATTCATGGTAACTGCTGGAACATCACTCTCACTGTCTGGTTTTACATTGTCGTGGACTGAAAGGGCACCGACCAAGAAAGAAGTCCCTGCTCAAAAAGCAACACTTTTAATCTCGACTGAAATTTGCAGCTGCCCATACGGACAAGCCAAATTATTCTGGAGAAAAGTTTTATGGGCAGACGTGAAAAAGGTTGAGCCATTTACCCACCATGGCAAGATGTTTGTTTGAAAAAGTCAACATGAGTCTTTCAGACACCATTCTGACTGCCAAGCATGGTGGTGGAAGCATCATGCAGTGAGGCTGGTGCATTACATAAATCTTAATTAAAATTGTATTTCAGTACAGCCCATCCAAAGAAACACAAACAGTGTGTTGAGTGCCTGAGGCTGCAGCCTCATGAGAGGCTTTGCCTCTTTTTTTTTTTTTTGTTAAATAAGGAAAAGGAAACAAGGAAAGAGTAGGTACAAAAAAATCATATATCACACTGTGTCCCTAACGGATACAATGTGAAGTTGCAAAAAAAAAAAAACTCAGCCAAAAAAAGCAACATATAGATGAGAGCGGAAGCAGAGGAACGAGCGGAGGAAAAAGCATCTGCCTTCACCAAGAGCAAGAAGGAAAAACAAAAATTCAGTGGTTCCCAACCCTGGTCCTTGAGGAACACCATCCTGCAGGTTTTGCATGTTGTTTACCTCCTCCAACACACCTGATTCAGTGATTTCATTACTTCCTCGTGTTCTGCCGAAACCTGTTAATCACCCATTAATTAAAATCAGGTGTGTCGGAGCAGAGAAACCACTAAAACAAAAAAGGTTGAATGAAAAACAAACAAACACGCAGGACTTGAGGTGTTCCTCAAGGACCATGGTTGGGAGCCCCTGACATAAAGGATTAGGAGGACTACCTCCATTATATTCAACTTCACTTCAAATCAACAGCTGAATAATTAACACCTGGACATAATTGGGTAATCCAACAGGATATTGATCCTAAACACACATCAGAACTGGTGTTTGAGTGGATAAGCCAGGCTCGCATTAGATTTCGGGGGTGGGGGGGGGGGTCTTTTTTCAGCTGCTCCCTCGACAGGGGTTGCCACAAAGACATTTTAATTGTTATGCTGGAAAAATGCTCTTCCTAAAGTAACTACAGACCACCGAGCTACTACAGCCCCCGGTATGGCGAAGAGAGCTGTTATCTAGGGCACCCAGAGGAGCAGATGTGGGGGTTTAGGGCCCAGAGTGGGAGCAAACAAGGGTGGAGGAAAATTATTCACCCATCCCACCCACATTTTGATGTAGCTGGTCCTTGGAGTCAAACCGGCAACCATCCAATCACAAGCTCGCCTTCTCTAACCTGTGTGCCACCACTCTCCCATTAGATTTCTGGAATGGCCTTCCCAAAACCACAACCGCAAACCAATTTTACATTTGTAGAATAAGCTTAAGAGCCACATCTGTTCCAGGAAACCAAATGATTTAAGTAAACGCAAACAAAACTACCAAATATTGAGCCAGAATTAGAAGCTTGTTGATGATTTAAAAAAGGATGTGGTCGAGGTGCAGCTTGCTAAGGGACGTTTAACCAAATATTAATGGGTGTGTATGTGTGTGTATATTTAAGCCTGTATGTGTCATTTTGACCCAGTGAGGTTAAAAAAAAAAATCAAAATAAATTCAATCTTGTGTTTTGTTTTTATCATCATTGAAGTTTTATGTTGTGCATTCATTCCCCCTTGGCAAAAAAAAACCCCAAAACGGTTTAAGTTAATTACTAAAAGCCCTAATTCAATTTGACGTTCATGCCCGTGATGGGTGTATGAAAACATCTGACTGCAGCTCCATAATTTTTTTGTTGTTGTTGTTGTTTTAATCAAGAACATTTAAATTAAAGCCATATGATCTGGGAAGAGGAGTGAATCCCTAAACGCATGAAAAAAGCAGCAAATGTTTGCTTTAAAGTAACTAGTTTTAAGTTAAAAACGTGTTTAGCTGATTGACTATATGAAGATTTGAACATCTCTTTGACCTCTGCCCCTCTTCTCATTCCTCTCCCATGACTACAGCTAGTTCTTCATGGGAGGACAATTTCACTGAAAACAGCCAGATCTTTTGAGACTGTACTGTAATTTATTTGTCCTGCCGGCAGGGAGGGAGGCTGATATAGTCATCTGGGTGAGGGATCTTGCAGATTCAGTTCTGTATCAACAGCGAGGCACTGCTGGGAGTGACTTCAGCATGAGTCAGCCTTTTTCTCCAGTTCTGTTTTGCACCCTCTTCCCTTCTCACTAAGTCTAAATCCACATGGAGCACAATAAACAAGTGTCATGTGCTGCAACAAAAACCATCCACTGGGAAAATCAATCACCTCCATGGATATTAAATAGTTAGCTTGGAATAATAAATGTCTATCTGGATTCACACGAAGGGTTACCTCCCACAGTAATCTGGGTTTTAGTTATGAATCTTACTTTATCACACTTGATTTATTAACACTTAAGCGCTTTTTGTCTCCCTTTCAGCAGAAACCATAGAAACTAAAAGTCTATTCATATCCTATATCAATACATCTCAGTCATGATCTCATCAAAAAAACATGAGAAGACAGCATTAACTCAGTGCACTAACTCCAACCCCGCTCCTCCAAACTAAACTAAAAATTCATTTGTTTTATGATGTGCTGTCCAGTTTTTGCCCTTTCTTACCTCACTATAATGAATTATTTTATTTTATTGTGCCACTACAATTAGCATAAAGAGCTAAAGATAGGAAAGGTTGTAAATGTGAATGTAGTAAACCCCAAAAAACCCCAAAACAGATTGAAACAACCTGTAAAAAGCTATATGGATGGTCCTCTTCATTCTTTGGCTGCCCATTAGTGCAGTTGGTTTGCACGCCTCTTTGTAGCTAGAAGGTTGCAGGTTCAACTCCTAGCTGGGTCCCTTCTGTGTCGAGTTTAGCATGTTCTTCCTGTGCATGCTAGGGTATTTTCTGAGTAGTCTGGTTTTGTTCCACAGTCCAAAAACGTGCATGTTAGGTTACCTGGCTATCCTTAAGGTGTGAGCATGAATGGTTGGCGGTCAGATGCACCTGTGATAGATAAATGATCGGTTCAGGATGTGGACCATCATTTGCCCATTGACCACTGAAGATGTGCAGCAGTTCCCTGCAACCCTGAACTGAATAAAGCAGGTTAAGAAGATGGATTCAGCTTTTTTTTCTTAAAGCGTTTGTGCAGTGATCAACATCAAAACTCTGTGATTTGGCCCTGCTCTCTTCTCAAACCTTTGAACGTTAGGTAATTCACCGAGGTGTTGGTGACATATAATCCCTCTTAATTTACGCATTACTTTATAAACAAGCGTATAAGTTCATTTAAAAGTTTTATCTTTGTTTGTTGTCTGAAAGAGATTTTTGCTGATACACTAAGGATCTTGTTTGAACTTATCTTTTAAATTAGGGATGCACAATACAATATTATCGGCATGGTATCCGTATAGGCCAAAATTAGCAATAAAGTTAAATACTGGACATCGGCCATTCCATCAAAATACAGTAACTCACAGATATGAAAGGCTTCTGTTTTAATTTTTTTTTTTTTTTAAGAAACTGTCAAGTACATTTATTAATGCATTACTACTTATGCGCTTTTCACTTGTCGCTTGTGAACAGGTTGAGTTTAGATTTGTGAAAATTTATAAATTTGCATTGTTTGAAAGTTGTCATTGTGTTAGACAGAGTAAATGTCACAAATACATTTGACATTAAACATAATCCAAGTTGAAGTGTTACATCATTTTCAGACCCCTTTTTGGCATCTACCTTCAGTAGCAAGTCAAACTGACAAAGACCGTGCAGAATAATGTAGTCTTTTAATTCCATAGCAGAGAAAGCTATGTCGTCTCTGTAAGGAGGTCTGGGGGGCGGGGGGGGGGGGGGGGGGGTGT
>JARVGQ010000610.1:22711983-22737611 GCA_031762355.1 Hypsolebias martinsi | reverse complement strand
TTGGTGGGGTAACAGCGTGCTGGAACGTCTCTACTAAAAAGAAACTGTCCAGATGACCTGATTGAGAGTTATCAGATAACAAGCCTATTTTTGTTGTTTCGCATGGATACCAGTGCTCATGTGCAGAGCCGGTGATGTATTGCGAACTACTGCAGGTTTTATTTTTTTATTATTCAATTTTTTGGGGTGTTATTCATCTCTGACCATATGAAAAATTAATTTAAAAATATTCTTAGTTTTCCTTTTTACGTTCACTTAACTCAGGTACTAGTAGATATGGGGCTGCCAGTTTATGCATGGCAGAGATCCATAAAAGCTGTTCCATAATAACCGTTTCATACACCGTATTAGATTACATTATTGTTTAGCATGTATCTTGGATCCTTGTATGTTTTCCTTGTTTATACTTTATATTTTTGGGTGTAGCTGGGACCTTGAGTACACAATTTAGTTACACCTCCTGTACCATGTGATGCGAATGACAATCAAGAACATTAAAAAAAAAAGTGTACAAGGGGTTAAAAAGGCTATTTTCTTCCCTCTCAAAATTCAAAAGAAAACATTTGTTTCAAAAGAAAAATGAGCATAATCAGGGCAGAGATTATTTTCTGGGTAGTGTTGGTTGTGTCAGGAGGGGCATCCGATGTAAAACACCAAACACTGTCCCGGGTTAACAATGAGGGAAACGTGCCATTTAAACACACCATGTGTATTCAGACAAACTACATGAAGGATGTCAGCAAACACTTTCTGAATATTTAGACATTTAGATTTTGGACACTTTGACACATCTGCAGCTTTAATTCTAACCAGTCAGTCATTACTTTTAGTTTAAATAGATCTTCTTGGTCGCAGGAACGCAGCAACCAAAACTATAAAATGAAGAGATGCAAATGAACAAGATTTACAAATGTTAATTAAATATTTAATGATTTTTCAATCATTCCAAAAGTTAAAACTGTATAATCCATGTGATTATATTAAGATTTTGGCTCAGTTATGTTTTAACACCACCCGCTTCCTACACCTGAGTTTTCTCAAAGAACATTGGTTGAATTGGCCAAAAACTCATTCAAGTGAAGTTTTTTGTGACACAAACTGTCCATTGAGAAGACTCGAGTCTTTTCTTGATGAAGCCAGTTGCAATTCTATAAAATGTCCTGAAAAATGTAGAGAAGCCTTTTATTTAATTGAGCCAAAATCCCAATACTGACATCTTATAGGAGAAAACTTCAAGTTGTCATTTTAAAATGTAAAAAAAAAAAGTATTTAAAAACCATTTATAGTGGTAAATCCAATTGTCTTGACAAATTCTACACTGATGCACATTTATTTTCTGATACAATGCAGTAAAATAAGTCAGTGAAGAGCGTTAAAGGATGGAAACTGCAATTATACGGACACTGAGGTATCTGATGGTGATGAACTTTTAGATAAACTGAAAAGCACCTTGAACCTGCAGCTCTTCCATGTGCACACGAGTCTTAGGAGTATTTCACACAGTCAGGTATTCTTTCAATTTGTCCATGATAGCAGGCATTTTGTCTGCGGGGATCATCATCACCGTCCTGAAAGGCTTCATGGGGACGTCGTCATCCGACCACCTGCCACTCAAACAGGAATCTGCATCTTCCTGGACCGAGAAGTGGAACTTCAGGGTGGCTTGCTGAAACAAAATAAAAACATTGATTTTTATTTACATGAGTAAATGTTTAGTTTAAATATTCAGCTGCCCTGGACTGATCGACTTTACCTCGTAAAAGAATTCCTCCTCTGCGTTGACGAACATGTACTCCTCTTTCGGAGCTCCTCCTCTGGCCGGGATATTCTTGGTCACCTCTTTGCACGTCTTGCTGATCATCAGGCAGTAGTGACACTTCCCACTGGGCTTATTCGTCCTCTGAGCTTCAGACATTTCTTCCCTAAAGGACAATGGAATATATATTTTAACACTGTACTAAAAACAAACAGGCATTCAGATGTTTTATTTTACGAGGGGAACTCTTTAGGCATTTGACTCAATTATTGTGTGATTAGAAAACTATTTAACCTTTTTGATCATCTTGAAACTTGCATGACTCCAGTTTTTTTTAATACATTAATTTATGCCTAAAAAAAGTGTACATGTATTAATACGTACAGTATTAATTAGGCTGCTGATTAGCATAAACTTAACTTTGTTCACCACATTTTAAAACACAAATCACACATTTCAAAGTCTTTACCAAACACATTCATGGTAGAACTCAAATTATACAGATAAGTACCGTATTTTTCACCCTATAAGTCATGGTTTTTTTACATAATTTACAGGTTCTGCGACTTATTGGCCAAAGCAACGTATTTATGGACTTTTCCCCACATATTTATAAACCAATTTTTGACTGAGATATGACCGTTTTCATTCATTCTGACTGGAAAAAATGGAACACTACAATTTTCAGCCACTAGATGGCACTCGAGTAGTAAGACATGCCGTAGAATCATGTACCTGTAATAGGAAAACATGGCTATAATGACAAATTCAAAAAATTCACGAGAAAAACAACTGGACTTTATTTATTATACTTTATACTTTATTTTTGTCTTGAAGTTTTTGAATTTGCTATGTCCTGGATGACAGAATCTTCACCAGCTATTAATGACACATTCTGCTTGCCATAAACTACCTCCTTCGTTCTGGTCGCTGTTTGGACTGACCGTCAAACCAGCTGCACCACTTCGGCGAAATGCAGCAAATCTGACCATTAAAGTGCATTTATTAAGTAAACAGTCAACTGAGACACACCTTTGTTATAATGTCGAGCAAACAATTGTTTTTGGTGATGATCTTGTTAAATTTCTAAGAAATGAACAGTGGCTCGTTTCTCTGCACGTGCACACTTTAGTGAATCAGGTTTTGAAATGCAGCTGATTTGACCGTCAAAGTCCATTTATTAAGCAAAAGTTAGACTGAGACATTTTTACTATAATTTCAGAAACAAACAATTGTTTTTAATTGTTAATCTTCTTAAATTCTTGTTAAAGTCCTCCAGTGCACGCTCCCGCAGCTGCCATTTGGCAGCCCATCGATTTTTGGCACAACACCGGTCCGCAATTCCAGGTTGTCTGCGGTGACATGTAACAAACACGACGCGACAGCGGTGACTCATTAGATGTGACGTATACAGCGAAGCAACATATTTATGAATTTTTCCACTTTATTAGACATTTGGACTGATGCGACATAGGGTGGAGCGACGCTTATGGCAGGAAATATGGTATATAGTTGGGAAAACAAAAAGATGAAGAATGTGAAAACTTTACTGCAACAAGTTTCAACTACAGGAAGCTACGGTAGCTCTACTGGGACAAACAGTGGCAGCATAGATTACTGTTCAAATCAATTTGTGACATTTGAAAATCAATTCAAAGTCTTCAACTTTCATGGCGTAATGCATCTGCATTTAGATGTTACTTCCCACCCTTATTTTATTTTGTACAAATAAAACTAATACAGACATATGAATTAAAACCATTTCATTTTGTGGTTTAAAGTTTAGGCCGGAGGCCCCCCAACCCTTGTCCTTTGAGCCACTAGACTGCAAATTTATAGACGTTTCTCTGCTTCACCACACCTGATTTTAATAAATGAGTGATAACAGGCAGCTGAAGAGCAGGAAAATAACTAAAACATGCAGGACAATGGCCCTGGGGGACCAGGACTGAGGAAAGATTTAGGCTTCAAAATCTTTTTTCCATTAAAATACTGTAACTTTCTTTAAAAAAAAAAAAAAAAAAAAAAAAAAAAATCAAATGTAATTATGAAAATGGGATTGATATTTGTCAGTAGTGACAATTTAAAACTTAAAAAAACTTTTTCATTAAACTTGTGCATAAAAGTTATTTCTAATTTGATAATACATATTTCTGTCCAAAATAAGTAAATCTGGGTTCAATGCTCTACAATCCAATGTCAACATCCCTCAATGTTTGGCAACTTTTCTGTTTTCAACCTTGACAGAACCTAAATCTCACACGCTTCGGTCATCTACTCGTTAAAATTCATCACTCTCACTAGATGTTTTCCCTTGCCAGTTTAAGGTTGGTATAAGAAGCGAAAGCGGCACTCACTGGAGCTGTTTATGCAGAGGGAGGGCGATCTGTGGAGGGACGTTGATGAAGCGCTCACTTAACAGAAGCCCCACAGGCTTGGTCATGTCATTCAGGATCTGCTCGAGCTGTTCCGTTACACTGTGAGAAGCGTTCTTCGCACACTTGTCCACAATCAGCTCCTTGACCTGCTCCACACACTGGACGCCCTGCAAAAACACCACATTTAGGATCAGATCACTAATGTGTTTGTTTAAAACTAATATGTTTGCTTCCTTGTTATTCCAGCAGGTGAGTGAAGGTGTTACCTTTCTCTCTGTGAGGTTGAGCACAGTGATGAAGCCAAACACTTCATCTGGGTCATCGTCGTCGCTGTCCTCTGGAACTTCAGCTTGCTGCCAAATGAAAGCACAGTCAAGCAACAAGAGCTGAAACAAGTTCATTTAACATTAAAGACCAGTACAGACCTTGATGACACTTCCAATGTGATTTTGCTGGATGATGATGTCCGTCATTTCTGACGTGTTTACATGAGCCTTCAGGAAGAGCTGTATATATTTAAAAAAAAAGAAAATTGACATCACTGACACTAACATTAATATTATTGCTTACATGAACGCTAACGCGCGGGTTCGCACCTGCTGCAACAATTTCTTAATGCCGTTGAAGTCATTAACTGAAATAGAGTGAGCTTCAAAGTCCACCATGACCTCCTGGAAGTGAACAAAAAAATAATAGAAGAGGGGGGAAAAAAGGTTACGGGAATTAAAAACTAATCCAAATAATGTTAGCGAGACACTTTGGTGTACGGACTGCTAGCTAGCTAGCTTAGCTGCAGACTAGTTGTGTCGTTACGGCTTTGCTACCTCGTTGATTTCCTCCGACGCGTCGCTGTCGTCCTCCCCGGATTCATCTTCATCCTCTGAATTCTCCTCCGAGCTGTTATCGCTTTCTTTGGGGTTTTCACCCAAACCCATTGCTCTCTTCTTAGCGGACGACGCCATGTTTAAGCGTAAAAGCACGTGTGTATTATTTTTAAGTAGGCGTGGCGAAGGTTAAAGTTCAACAGACAACGGAACTGGAATAAACCAACAAGGAGGAATGTCGTTCATTATAAGTGACAGCTTTGTTTCAACTTAGTAAGTATTTGTCGGAAATAAATAATCTGTATATGTATAAATATAATACTTAAAATATATCACAAGCTAAATTTGATTTTTTTTTTCAACATTTCATATACATTTTCGAACAGGCAATCTTTGGACACCCCTTTCTTGACCTAGAGAATGAAGTCGTCTGCGAGAACGGCTGAAGGTACGTGAGGTTAACTTAACGCTTTAGTCTTTTTAACCTTTATCGTTGCTCATGTTGTGGCGATATAAATGCTAAACAATTTAATAGTTGTATATAACTTGAAGTTTTGGAGTGGTTCTGTCTGTAGGGATGTCACGGTGACTAATTTTGTCACCCAATGTGTTTTGCTAATGTAAACAATAACAAACCGACTCCTTGACTTTAGCTACACAATGACAGTTTATATCTATCTGATACAATCGTGACTCAACAGTGTTGCTATCATGAATGTGCATGTGACAGTTATTTGGGTGTAGCTGAGCTAAAGAGCCTCCACACCCTCTGTTATGGTTTTTGCTCATTTTAGTTCCTGAAAGTTGCAGCTTTTTCAGCAGCTGCAGGTTAAAACACACTTCAATTGTCTTTCTTTGTCAGGATGCACGTGCTGCTTCTTAAAGAGCCAAAAGATGCAGAGTCTGGACCTGATCCTTACATAAAGGTAGATGTAATCTTCTCTAAAACACGCCAGCTTTTAGGAATATGTCCATAGTTTATATTAAACCAGTTTATTAAATAGTTATTTTTCTGTGCTTTGACTTTAAAGGAGCTGGAGTCAAGAGGACACAAAGCAACCCTGATTCCAGTTCTGTCCTTTAAGTTTGTTTCGTTAAACACCTTGTTGGATAAGGTAAATAAATCCCCAAAATTATTTATCAGAATTTCACAAGTTTAATGGGTCAAGCGTTTATTGTCGCTTGCCGCTGAAAGGCGAGGGTGGGCAATAATGTTCTTGCTTGGTCTGTGTGTCTGTTATCAAAATATTTCATCTCCCACTGGATGGATTTTAATGAAACCTTCAGGAAATATTGACTGCACATGTCTTAACTACTGATTAACTTAAGGTGCCGTTTCACTTCAAGACGGTCCCCACAGCCACTGTCATTAAAAACTACAAAAAAAGTGCATATTTGGGCCAATTTTTACGAATATTGTGCTAAAATTTGGTGTGTTAGTAGCTGAGAGTAATTCATAACACATACTCCAAGGGCTACACATTGCACAGAATCTTAGTTTAAAACTTGCTGTTGGAGTTAACCCTGTTTTTGTTAGCAAAATACATCATGAACCACAGGATGGATTTTAATGAAACTCTCAGAGATGTTTTATTAGAAATGCATCTAGTTTATTATATTTTGAAATCAAAGTAAATCAAGAAGGTGGCTATAAGTAATCCACATTAACCAACACAAAAATTGCTCCAGCATTGTCAGTTGTGTGTATATTGAGCTAAAATTTAACATGGTAGTAGCTGAGAGTCGTTTAGAACACATACTCTGAGCCTGACGACTTGTGGGGTCGCTTAGCGTTTATTTTAAAAGTCTGGTATGAAAATCAGCGGGGTATAATCACGCCTTCTGGCCTTTAATTGTGTAAAATGTTCTGTTTGTTTTTAGCTTTTCCATCCAGAGAAACACGGTGGGCTGATATTTACCAGTCCAAGAGCAGTGGAGGCTGTGAAGATGTGTTTAGAAGCAGAAGAAAGGAGACAAGGTGAATTTATCTCACAAAACAAAGAGAAATTATGCCCAATATTAAACTAAATATTGTTTTGACTCAGAATGGAACCAGCACGTAAAAGACAAATGGAACGCCAAATCCATCTATGTGGTTGGGAAGGCGACTGCAGCATTAGGTGAGTTCCTACATCATCTGTAAGGGAACTTTCTAAAAGGTTCTTTACGGCTCATGCGCCTTATAAACTAATTGTAAGTGTGTCGGAGTGTGACGCACACCTGTGTGTAAAGCGGTGTGACCACCTTCAGCCTGGTGTTATACACAAGTGACAGTTTGCTGCGAACCTCAAAGACCAGTTCTGGTCTTCAGGAAACGAGCAGCTGCTTTCCTTTGACTCCTTTATTGTTGTTTGAGTTGAAATCAGTTTAACTTCAGTTTCGCTCTGTTTATCTGGCACCACACGTACGTAAAACGTTTACCCCTTCTTGCTTGTCGAGAGGCTTTTCCTGCTCAGGACTTTGTGGCTGTTTTTTTCTATCAAATGAAAGGTTTTCAGTTTCAACTTCAAATACCAATCTGCTGTAATACCTGCAGATTGTGGTTTTACAACATAAATCTACATTACATAAATCTTATTAACCATTCAGCCCTGTTGCTGCTTTTATTATTGTTGTACTGTAAGACACCACAGTCACCAGGGCTGGTTTTTGAAATGGTCATTCATTCAACCTTTATTTAAACAGGTTAGTTTCATTGAGTCACAAGGATTCATTTTCAAGAGAGAGATCTGTTTTAAACACACACACACACACACAAATAATGCACAGATGAGGTACACACAACAATAAACAGTCATAAAAAGAATATAAAATGAAAAGTAAATAAAAGTAGTGATACAAAACAAAATAAAAACAAGCTACATTATGAAACACTGTAAAATACTAACCGGGAACATGTCTGCGTTGGTTTTTGCCATGAACTTGGTTCTTTAAAATCTCTAGAGTGGTCAAAGTCGACAGCTTCAGGTGTTCCAGGAGCGGAGTAGGAGAAGGCCCTTTTGCTGGATTCAGTTTGCACTGAAGGGACACTGCATGGAATAATATCATGCGTGCACGCTGTAACTGCACTGACAACGTGACATGTAGGAGGAGATGTATGTAGGCCACAGACCAAGATGTGATTTAAAGATGAAAATGTACCAGTGGAAGAGTCTGCGTGAGGTTTATGATGATCAGTTAACCAGTGAATACAGGGTGCAATGAGGGGTACAATAGTTAAAGCCACTTATGAATCTTAGCGCACGGTGATAGGCAGCATTCAACATCTGCAGGGTGCTTGTAGGCGCTTTCATGTAAATAATGTCACCATAGTCAATGGACAGAAGGAGAATCACAGTTACATGGCGTTTCCTAGCGTTCAGCATTAGACAGGATCTATCTCTGAAAAAAAAACCCCAGTTTAACTTCCAGTTCCTTTATCAAGTTTTTGTCATGAGGCTTAAAAGAGAGATGCGCGTCGACCAAGATTCCCAAGTATTTGTAAGAATCGACAAACTCAAAAGGAACATCATTCGTAGATAAGAGAAGGACTGCTTGTACCATCTTCCTGCTTGAAAACAACATCCTTTTGGTTTAATCAGCATTTAGCACCAGTTTGAGATGCAACGATCTGACTGGACGATGTCTAATGCAGCTTGTAAGAGCTGGAAAACCTTAGCAACTGTTCTAACTTGACAGTAAACAACTGTGTCATCAGCATAGGATGAGTCAGGAATGTTCTGACCTACATTATTTATGTAGATTGCGAAGAGAGTGGGTCCTAAGAATGAACCTTGTGGTACACCATTGTTGACAGTTTAATAGCTGGAAGAAGTAGCATTAACACATTGCCTCCAATCTGAGAGGTACCGGTAATTAGAAAACCAACTGATAGTGTGATCTGAGAAACCAACATCTGAGAGCTTATGACACAACATGTCATGGTCTGCAGTGTCCAAAGCTTTAGACAGACCTGAAATGTAAACTTAAACCAAGTCCAGAATACAGTGTGTCCATAAGGTTAGGACCCCAGGTTAGCTTTGAAGAGGGACAAAAGAAAAAAAAATTGTTTCCCAGTTTTGACATTTATAAAATCAACATTAAAATGTTGAGAATAAGGTCAAAACATTACTTCAAGTCTAAAAAGTCTAGCCCAAGTGACCAGGGAGCCCTGTTACTTTTATTTATTTAATTATTTTCTGGTCCGATCATTGCCAACTACATATAAAGTTTGATGAAGCGTTTCTGCCATTGTTCAGAATTGAAGCCAGGTTCTCTGGGGAATTTTGTGGGTGCTGCCATATTGTATTTTTGGAGCCAGGGTCCACAAGGTGAGGTAGAGCACAACTACACACCCGCCCAACTCGCTAACAAGCTGTTGATCACAGTGTAATGATATTTTTAAAGAGTCAAATAACTAATTGAAACTAATCATGTTTAAAGATATGCATATTAAACATACAGTTGCAAGGTAAGAATTAAATAAATGTAAAAAAAAAAAAAAAAAATCAATGACTATATGACATACAATTGATTTTTTTGTTGTCTGAAAAAAATGTCCCTTTTGTTTACATAGGAGGTGGGACTTAAAGCATTTATTGCAGCCAGCCACTAGAGGGCGCTCTTTCTTTGTGACTTCAACTTCCACATTCCAGTCCCTTCTTTAGTTAACACACAACAGTGGACAGAGATATTTCCTTATGTCAGACTCACTTAAAAAAAAAAAAAAAACTCTTAATGATGTTAAAACGTTAACCGATATAAATTTAATCTCGTTTCAAAGCCTCTCGTGAGATGCGAAACACTACCAGGTGTTTTGTTTGACTTTTTTTTTTTTTTTAATCGAAGGTTTTCTCTGAATGTCTTTGTTCATTTTCATGATTTGCTCCACAAAGTCCAAAGTGTGGGTCTGAAGCCCCTGGGAGAGGACGCAGGGACGGCAGACGTCTTATCGCGGTTCATCATCCAAAGTATGCTGCAGTTTTATCTTTTTTTTTTTTTCCTCATTAATCATCAAACATGAAATAATAGAATCTGTTAATTGTCCTAAAATAACTTGAGTGATTCTTTTAGGAGAGGATAAAAATATCCCGCCGCTCTTTTTCCCGTGTGGTTCAATTAAAAGAGAAGTCTTGCCCACGGCTTTAAGGGAACACGGTGAGCATTTTTCCTCTTTTGTGTCTCTCAGTTAAAGCTCAGGTCGATAAAACACCCTCTGGGGTTAGGCTAATTAACAAAATAGTAATTGCATTACCTTTTGCCACTGTGGGGATCTGTTTCTTTGTTTCCAGGGGTTCCTCTGGAGATGCTGACTGTCTATCAAACCACTGAACATCCTGATCTGGAGAAAAATCTAAACAACTATTTCACAGAACAGGTGAACTCACTTTGTGCTTAAAGCCATTTTTATATTTAACAAATGTCAAATATTATGTGTTTGTCTGTAGTGATAGCTTCATATCTCATCAAACAGAACATAACCATTGCATGTACATCAGCCCAATTCAAGATGGCTGCCACGACCGACTGATCCTAGAAAACAGAAAATTGACAACTCAGCCAGTTTTGCAGATATTTTGCTAAAAATTTTGTGTGTTAGAAGCTAAAACTAATTCAGAACACATACTCAAGTGTGCTATGCGTTGCACGTCTATGATTAAAACCTTGGCAATAACTGTTGGCGTAAACCCTATTTGTCTGTTAGCAAAATATCACATGAACAACTGGGCTGGTTTTAATGAAACTCTCAGAAAGTGTGGACTGGTTGTACATCTTCAACTCTTTAACATTTGGAGTTGTTCCAATTAAAGATGGCTGCCACAGCTAATTGACTTTAACCAACACAAAAATAGCGATAACTCAGTCAAATTGACAAATACTGAGCTAAAGTTTGACGGTGTAGTAGCTGAGAGTGATCCTCAATACATACTTTGAGCTCTGCCATATTTTGCAGGATCTCACATTATTCACAAGATTTGATCAAAAACAGCTTCATTCTTTCTTGTCATTTGTGATCTTAGTTGAAAACCGGCAGGAAATGTGGCGGGTGGTATGCATTTCTTCAGGAACTATATTTTATTTATTTATTTATTTATTTTTTTTGTGTGTGTGCACAAGCAGGGCATTCCAGCGAGCGTCGGCTTCTTCAGCCCTTCTGGAGTGAAGTTTTGCCTGGAAGCCGTACGAAGGCTGTCAGGTGATCAGCTCACTCACATAAAGGTGCGTTTTTGTAATACTAATAAAAAATATATATACTTTTCTATCTTCAGTGCATCAAAGCGTTGGTTTTTTTTCCCAGTTCGCAGCCATCGGGCCAACCACACGGGATGCGATGGCAGCCGAAGGTCTGTGTGTGAGCTGCACCGCTGAGAAGCCGACAGCTGAACATTTGGCTGCAGCTATAACGAAGGCTCTGCGGTGACCAACCGGAGGCACCGGTTCTTTCATCCATCCACTCTTTTTATTCTCTCTACGTTTATTCACGTATTTATTGTGTGAACGTTTAAGCGTTCACACTATTGTGAGTCATTTTTCTTCTGTACTTTTTTTTGGCATCGCTCTCGTTCCACAATTTTTGTGCTACTTCAACAAATCTTGTCAAAATGTTCAGCTCTTTCAGGACAATCCTGCTGTGATTTGTGTTATTGGTGCTACTTTAGCTTTTTGAAATATTTAGCCTTTTCTGCCACTTTTTTCCCTCATAGAAAATGAATTGAGCTCATTTTGCATCCTTTTACTGCTCCTTTCACATTTTGTTCTGGTTCAGCTTCTTTCAGCGTCCTTGTTCAAACTTATCAGTTTTTTCAGCTGTTTTGTGTTCCTTTCCGTTTTATTCTGCTACACCGTTTTTGTACTTCTAATTCTAACTTCTTTATGCTAATTAAACCCTATAGAAAAAAAACTTGCAGCAGTAAGCTGCAAGGAGCATATACTGTACACCTTTTTTACACTTTTTTTTTTGTTATTTCAGCTACTACTTGGCTATTTTAATGCTAATTTTAGCTTTTTCAGCTTATTATACGGGGGGGGGGGGGGGGTTGCGCTCGTTGAAAAAATTCAAGCCTAGTTCAGCAAAAATGTACTCTTTCCATTTCCTTCTGGTAATTTAAGCTTTTTGCTGCTGTTTTAGCTACTAGTCAGCTGTTTTTGCTAATTCAGCTTTTTTTTTTTTTCCCAACTAATTTCCATGTTTTTTTGCTTATTTCTGCTTCTTTCAGCCTAATTGGGCACAATTGTGCTCTGTCCTTTTGATTTTGGTAATTTAAGCTTGTGCCAACTTAAGCTACCTTTCTAGCATATTTTAGCTAATTTCAGCGGTTTTCAGATAAATTCAATTGTTTTCAGGTCATTTCTGCTACTTTCATCCTAAGTAACGTCTTGTGACTCCTTGCAGCTGTTTTCTGCTAGTTTAAACTTCTGACTTTTCAGCTAGTCGCTAAATTCACCTTTTTTTAAGCTAATTTCAGCTATTTTTCTGCAAATGCTTCAGCAGTTAGCATTCACGCTACATTTTCACAGGAAACACAGATTCTCTAGGTTATATTAGGTTTACTTGAAGGCTTATTTTACCATTAACTTCAAATGTGCCCTAAAAATGTTGTCATTTGTGTGACAACAGTCAAACCTGCAGCAAAACTGTGAACCGTTGCATCGAACCGAGGATTAAGTTGCACGGTGGTGTAGTGAAGTGGTTTCCCTTCAAGGAAACATGTCAAATATAATCCTATAATAAAGAAACACCGAGTACTAACAATGATTTTGCGTGGAAAATACTTACATTTTTGCTACTTTCTCTGCATGCTAGTGCAGCTGTTTTCAGTACCAGATGGGAAATCCCGATATCCAAATACCATATTTTTCTGACTATAAGGCGCACTTAAAATCCTTTAATTTTCTCAATAATGAACAGTGAGTTTTTATAGTCCAAAACGTACGTTATGGTTTTTTTTTCAAATGACGCCAAGAAATCCTGATTAGAATACGCCAAATATTAGAATATGCTTAGAATATTCAGACCAATTTTCCCAGGAGTGATCCAGATTAGCAAGACAAATCAAGCCATATCTCTGGAAGCATTAAGATGATCAGGCATTAAAATGTAGCTTAAAAAGCCAATAATTCAATAATGGTTTAATTTGACCAAATGTGGTTTAATCTTTGTGATGGGGCACAACAACTCACTTTTTTTCCCGTTTCATACTTAGTCAAATGTTAAGTATTTTTCAAAGTAAAGCTCAATCAGAAATAATATATTTGTTTTTTTTTTCATTCTTTAGTACTGAAGTGTTTGGAACGGGTGTTGTAAAAAGATCCTTCACATCTTTTACTGTTCAGATGGAAGTGAAGCTTTCCTCCACAGCTCAGCGACGGTTCATTAAAGTCATCGGAGCGCGAGTAACGCGTCCGTCGAACCGATGAGGTTAAAACGAGTTTACTTTTCACCCACAGCTGAGAAAAGTGTGGCACCTTCACGTGGGTGTGGAGGAGCTCCGGGTTTACTTATAAAGCAGAGCTGCTCCGGGTCCGATCACGTTCTGTACATGTTCAGGACACGATGCTGACCTTCATCCAGCTGATCACTTTGCTCTTTCTGACCAACTCAAACGGCGCCGAGAAGCTTTTCCATAACCGGGATCACTCGGACGTGCAGGCGCCGCCGTCTCACCAAGCTCCTGTCGTCGTGGATGAATTTAAAGCGGAGGTAAATTTTGAACGCCGAAACGCTTTACATTATGATTTTACCCGTGTGTGTCTGTTAGCAAAATATCTCATGAGCTACTAGAATTTTAATGATACTTGCAAAAGATGTGCATCTGTAACAGTTTACCTTTTTGGAGGCAGTTCAATTTAAGATGGCCGCCACAGCCACTTAATCTTTAAACAAAAAAAAGCCATAATTCAATCAGTTTTACCGATATTCAGTTAAAATCTGGGATGGTAGTAGCTAGGACTGATCCTCAACTCATGTCCTGAGCTCAAACAGAATGCTCAAGATATTTGTTTAGAATTCTGCTCTGTTAGTAAAATATCTCATTAACGACTGAACAAATTTGAAATAATCATTTGATGTACCTAAAAAAGTTAATTCTGATCCTCTGGACATTAAAAAAAAAACAAAACAAAAAAATTGTAGAAACGTTTCATTTCATGTCCAGGAGGACCAGAATTAACTTTTTTAGATTTTTCTACCTGGATTATTGAGCATGCATCAGGACATTTGATGTACCTTTACAACTACAGTACAGTATTTAACTTTTAATATCAACCCAATTAAAGATGGCCACCGCTGCAAACCAACCTTAGGTAAATGCTAACATTGCAATAACGCAGCTGATTTTATAGAAATGTACAGTATTTTTTGGACTATAAGGCGCATTAAGCGAAACTTAAACATTTTGATTGAGCACCGTGTGCCACCATATGATCTGTTCAAGGTCAGTAAGCACAACCAGAGTTAATACATAAGACGCACCAGATCATAAGGTTCTCTGTTGATTTGAGAAAATTAAAGGATTTTAAGTGCTCCTTATAGTCTGAAAAATACTGTAATTGTAATTTGGTGTGGTAGTAGCTGAGTGTCATATGTATTGCATACTATAAGCACTACACCTTGAATGGTATATTTACTGTATTTAAAACGTAAGCATTAACTGTTGGAGTATATTCTGTTTGCCTGTTAGCAAAATATCTCATGAACCGCCGGATAGATTTTAATGAAATTGTTCAGAAAGTGTTTACACCTTCAACCGATGAACTTTTGGAGTTGATCCAATTCAAGATGGCCGTCACAGCTTAAAAGTGAGGCCAGCATTTAATAAATAAGTTTCCAGTTCTATTAAAGTGTTAATAAGTTCTGGGTCTTGTGTCAGTTGTTTCTCTCTCGCTACGGGTTCATCAAGCCTGTTGACTGGGAGGAAGACGAGTTCGAGGATTCAGACGCTTCTTTCCCAGATGACTTTCTGGATGACCTACAAGCAAGAATCCAGGAGGAGACCTCAGCGTCTCGTTCAAGCGGTCATGATGTCCACAAAAGCCGAGCTGAGAATCAAGCCTTTGTTTCAGCCCTTAAAGAGTTTCAGAGGGTTTCAGGGCTGCCTGTCACAGGCGTGTTCGATGAGGCCACCAAGGAGGCGATGAACAAACCGAGGTGTGGCGTCCCAGACAAGAAGATGGACCTGAACGCTCCTGTGGAACCTGAGAACAATCAGACCGGTAGTTTTGATGACACCGACGGCAACAACACAGCAAGTGACCCTTTGATCAGCTCTGCCAATTACTCTGAAGATGAAATGTTTAGTTTGAACAACACACAAAATCTCACAGACGTTATGAATACGACACAGCCAAATGGCTCCAGCGATGGTGAAATGGGACGCGAAGGCCTGAACGCGAGTCAGAGCGAAGCAGTCCGGCGTAAAAAGCGTCACCTGGCCTTCCTGGTGTCAGAAAGGCGTCAGAAGAGAGATCTGAGAGAATCTGGATTCATGGCTTTTTCCAAGACGGTGTTGAAGTGGCGGCTGATCGGCGAAGGCTACAGCAGTCAGCTGACCGTCGAGGAGCAGAGGTACATCTTCAGGCTGGCCTTCAGGATGTGGAGCGAGGTGTCGCCGCTGGAGTTTGTGGAGGACGTGCGGTCGCCACTGGAGGACATCGACATCAAGCTGGGCTTCGGCACAGGTAGGCAGCCGCCAAGACGCTCGAAATGTAGAAGTAGATTTTATGTGCAATGTTTGGACTCTGGTGACTCGAACTGGTTCAAGACGTAGATCTGAAACAGCAACTCTTAGAGCATCACTCCTAGGCAGAGCAATTCTCTCCCACCTGTTCCATAGAGATAAAGCAAGGAAGCATTTGCCTGTGTCTGTCTCTGTGTTAGCAAAATTTTTTAATGAACCACTGGATGGATTAAAATTAAAAACCTCCCATAAAAGGTAATCACAGCAGACTTTTAAAAATCATAAAAAAAATTGTAATTCAGTCAGTTTTACAGATTTTGAGCTAAAGTTGGCCATGTAGTAGGTGAAAGTCATCAACACAACACTAAAGTTTATTATAGCTTGTGAGATGTAGCTTGGGCAGCCATCTTAAATTAATTATCTGTCAAGAAAGGCCGCCGGTGAAACGTATTCCTTCAGTGAATCACTAAAACTCGAAGGAAAGCTGGTTCATTCCAAACTTTAACTGAAATAATTTTACTTGATAATATCAGAAGCATCTCTAACTGTTTTTTGGGGAGGGGGGGGGGGACTGCAGCAGCTGCAATATCTGCCACATTTATTAGCATCGAGTACTCAAAATCAGCTGCTTTACCAGCTGAACCATAAGGTGGAAGTGATTTGAGAATCGCAGGCCACCTGTGGCTTCTGGGACTCGCCAAGTCGCCAGACCTTGGAGGGGGCTCATAAGCGCCGACTAGCGGAATGCCCACAAATCTGGCCATTTTGGATCAAAAGTACCGGCAGAACTTGAGGTGGACAAGGAAAAACAGTCTGCCTGAAAAAAAAAAAAAAAATCAGCAATTGCGTCTTATCTGAATCAGACTCCCTCGTCTGGCCTCAAAGCAGGCCGACTTATCAAATTTCTCCTGGGATGTGTGTAAACTAAGGAAAAGATCTGTCTATCACAACCCCCAACCCCAAGAACTTCTGTGAAGACTAATCAGAACTGTGGTTGACACCAACATCTTATCAGGACTATGGCCTATCTGGAAGTGCTACATGGACAAACCTCACCGTCTTGCCGTCAACTGCATATGTATAGTTTTATAAATGTGCTTGCAGTTTTTTTTATGTTTACATCATGTCCTGATAAGGGCAAGATGTGAAGAAATCTTTGTTGTAATACTACCACCCTATCCTCATGGCCTTTTCCTACTTTTCCATCTAAAAATGTACCGGTATTCTGCAAAAGGATAAGGGGGTCACGCTCTCAGGAGCAGCAGCAACGTGCACTCCGCCCATCTTTAGGACCACTGTACGAACATAATCTCACTGTACTTTGGTTTAATGACAATAAAGCGATCAAAAATCTAGTTTTAACGAGAAAATTTCTCCAAAAATCCCTATCCTTTGTTTATGTGTTGAATACTGCACTGCAGAAAGTAATCAGTGCTTTTTATTATTCTGGACTTTTGTTCTCTGCACAGGAAGACATCTGGGATGCAGTCAGAGGTTTGACGGAACGGGACAGGAGTTTGCGCATGCCTGGTTCCTCGGTGATATACACTTTGACGATGATGAGCACTTCACTGCTCCCAGCTCCCCCAGTGGAATCAGCCTTCTTAAAGTAAGCATCAAATCAAGGACAATGAAAGGAGAGGTTGAAGGTCTGGTAACAGCACGTTGAATTTCCTGCCTGTTAGGTGGCGGTGCATGAGATTGGTCATGTTTTGGGTCTACCCCACACCTACAGACCTGGATCTATAATGCAGCCCAGCTACCTGCCTCGCGAGTCCACTTTTGAGATGGACTGGATGGACAGAAAGGCTATACAGCATCTGTATGGTACAGAGTTATCTCATCCCCTGCTGGATACGCACAAACTGAAGAGATTCACAGGAACGAACTAACCAAATCAAACGGTTTGATTCCAGGTGCGTGCAAAGGTCGATTTGACACCGTGTTCGACTGGATCAGGAAGGAGAAGACGCCTTACGGAGACGCGATCATCCGCTTCAACACGTACTTCATGAGGGACGGCTGGTACTGGCTGTATGAGAACAGAAACAACAGAACGCGTTACGGTGATCCGGTTGCGCTGCAGATCGGCTGGCACGGGCTTCCCAGTGACGGAGTAGACGCACACGTGCACGTGTGGTCCAGGAAACGAGATGCCGTTTACTTTTTCAAAGGTAAATGAACGATTTTCTGAAAATGATCTGACTCTCGGTGTTGCAGATAATTGGCCGTTTATATATATATTTTTTTTTTTTCTTAACAGGTACTCAGTTTTGGAGATATGATAATGAGAATGACCAGGTGTTCATCAAGGACTCTGATGGTCAACCGTACCCGAGGAGGATTTCTGAAGGTTTCCCCGGGGTGCCCAGTCCCATCGACACAGCCTTTTACAACAGGAGGGACTCCCTCATCTACTTCTTCAAAGGCACTCTAGTAATAAAACATTTTTTTAAATGACATAAAATTCGAAGTGATGAATCCGCACCAAATTATTACCAGATTTTTGGATTTACTACATTAGTTTTGACAGTTACTGTGGTCAAAGAGAGCTCTAATGTCTAAACACAAGCACAGCAGAGAGGGAGGAGGGGCCTACTGCGTTTATTCATTTAAAATCTTTGAACAATCTCTCAAAGTAAATAGGTCTGTTTTGTTTTGGAAAACTGATTATATTAAGTTTAACAGACCAAACCTTTAGTTGTGGACTACAGACTCCAGTTTATTGCTTTCAGATACAAAATTAAATATTTCCTTGATTTAAAACATTCACACTTTATTCAAAATGTTCTGGAGAAAAATGTGTGGGATACGTTAAAGCAATTGTCAGAGAAATGATAGGCTAAGGCAGTGGTACCCAACACTGCTCCTTGAGGAACACCATCCTGCATGTTTTAGTTGGTTTCCTGCCCCAACACACCTGATTCAGTGGTTTAATTACTTAATCAAGTTCTGCAGAAACCTGTTAATCATCTATTCATTCAAATCAGGTGTGTCAAAGCAGGTAAACAACTAAAACGTGCAGGATGGTGTTCCTCAAGGACCAGGTTTGGAAACCACTGGGCTAAGATACTACTCAGTATCTTAGATAGTACTCAGTGTACTTAATGGTGCTAAAATAGGATTTTATGTCTGCTAAAGTATGTTTGTTTTTGTATTTAGCTAAAAAAAAAAATGCATTTTTATCACAGGCTGCTTATTTTTAAAAAAGCAGCAAAACTATAAATCTTTGGAAATAATGGAATTCAGAGGAAATATTTCTTAAGATCACAAAAATTATGAGAAAGTCTGACTTCTCACATGTAAAATATAGAAAGTTGTGGAAGCAATCTGTTAGAGGCTAGTTCATACCTGGTATTAAATAATAAAGAGACCTGGTACGCACTGGGTACTTGCCTTGTGTTTGCCACGTAATGAGCTGGAACTTGACTGGACGAAGAGGAAAAGCCTCATACCAGCTGCATATATAGTGCGTACCTGGTACTTACTGGGTACATTCTTGGTAAAAACTTTGGTATTTCAAAATTATATACTTTGTACAAATTTGGTTCTTATAGTATACATACTTGGTATAGACTTTACTGGGTACATACCAGAAAGCAAAGGTGCAGCCCAGGATCATATCTCACTATACAATACCATATGTATACCATACATGTACCATACGTGTCATACACAGTTGTAATTCAACTGTTTGAATTATAAAAGATCGTATTTATGCAGACGTAAATGTCACGTTTCCTCTTTGATTTGTCTTAATCAGGCAGATTTCTGTCCGAACAGGTGTTTGCATTCAGTGTGAAAACCAGCAGCTTGGTGAGAGGCTTCCCCAAAACCATCAGAGACGTTTTCCCTCCAGTGGAGAGAGGAGACCATCCAGATGGCAACATCGACGCTGCCTACTTCTCCTACACCCACAGCGCCATCTTTCTGCTCAAGGGCACGCGGTTCTGGCAAGTGGTGGGCAGCCGTGAGCGCTGGCGCCGGCCCTTTCTGCCTCAGAATGGCTTGTTGCCACACAGGGAGGTGGATCGGCAGTGGTTCGACATCTGCAACGTTCATCCTACTGCTCTGAAACTAACCCGCTGAGGGTTCGGAGATGAATGAAACTGTGTGTACTCGTGTAGTCAAACCATTCACCTGTAGGTAAACATGCCCCGAGTGTTCCCAGAGACTCGTTGTTTAACCTTCACAATGTTCAGTGTAATTTATTTAGAAGACAAAAACAACCTTTTTTTGTTGGCTTCATCTCACAGAAGGTGATTAATATTTTATTTAGCAGCTGTTCAGTTCTTTTTCTCCTTAGATGTTGAGTTTGTTTGCACAAATATGTATTTTTAAACGCGTTTCATGATTCTGGTTTTTCTGTTATTTGCAGTATAAATTTTTTTTAAAGAGTATTTGCTTCATCGTCCCAGGAACTAAAAAAAAGTACCTAAGTGCAAACTAAAAATATGAAAAGGTTCATCCTGAATTATATGAAATGGTGCAGTTTGAATGACTTTTTACACCTATAGTTTTCCAGATATTTATGCAGTTCTGAAATGCAGGTACGCACTCAATGTCAACAAAGCACTTTTGGCTGAATACTCAACAAATGTGAGCTTAAATGCATAATACATACAAATTGTTGGACTTTTCGGTCCGAAACGGCTTTTCCATAGATGCCCCCATTGTTCTGTTTTTATTCACTTCTGCTGTTTTCATAGGTCAACGAACACGCTGTAGCTGGTCACAAATTTTGTTTACAATGTTTAATTTAAAGACACATTAACAATGAATGTGCATAAAAAGACTCAGATTTTGTTTCTTGCTTCTGATAATTTTCCACCAGTCTCCATGATGTTTCAGAGAGTACTTTTAAACTGATGTGTTAAAGTTTGGACACCCCATTTGGTCGAAATGGTTGGGATTTTAAATAAATTTAGAAGACAAATGTACTCCAAATACCAAAAGAAAAAGAAATTAAAGATGAATTGTTCTTTTGATTTTCAGGGAAATTTTATTTTTAATAAAATAAAAAATAAATAAATGCATAAACTTGTGTATTAATTCTTAATTATCTTCCCAAATAAATAGTTTGTAAATCATTTGCTTTGTCCCTTTTCACCAGAATATTTTTACTTATTTTTCCTTCAAGTTTTGTAGATTCAGAATTTTTAATGTTGTGCTCTTTTGAGATTTTGAGATTTTTATTTAAAGGTCAGTTTGGTTAAACAGTGAGGACCAACACAAAACCTACACCTCTTGATTCATTGTGATATAGCTGTTGGAAATTCAACCAGATGACCTTCCTGCACTGACAGACCTCTTTTTTTCAGCCTGAGCTTTTATTTTATTTTATTTTATTTTTTACAGACTGAAAATCTGTCATTATAATTAAAACACATTTGTTTAAAAAAAAAACCACAACATTTGTTTGAGAGTTTGCATCTTTTCCTCTGTAACGAATTGCAGCTCATTCTGGACAAAAAAGTCAATTTTATTTGCAATTTGTTTTTTATTCTTTGCACAATAAACACATCTAGACAAACACTCAGCGATCCAACGGCTGACACTTTAATCAACGTGTCATTGAACGCTCAATAATTCCTCTTGTTTTAGGAGATTAAACTCCAGGTGGGACCCAGATAATGACTGATGTGTTACAGGTGCGCCACTGGCAAAATTAACAGATGAAATATAAATCAAGTGAAATAAAAAAGGTCAGAGGAGTGAAAGGAGCTGATTAGTGTGCTCAGATTCAGTAAAAGGGAGAGCTCAAATCTATTCAAGTTGGGTTCTGTAAAACAGTTATGAACAATAAATGTTTTATCTGTTCCAGATAGCTCTACGAACTACTTTGTGCTTAATGAGACTCATTACGTATTCACCAATTCACTTTATACTAACGAGATTAGGCTCCATTTCAGTATTTATGTTGCTCCAAGGGCCATCTGCAGCAGGTAAGATATTAACAGTTCAGAATGTTTTTGCAGAATCACTCCAGGATGTCTTAAAAATCACTTGTCAGTACAAAATACAAATGTTTTTGTATCTTGTAGCCATGTGTGCTTTTGTTTTAACAAAAAAAAAAAAAAAACATTTTTTGGTTTAGTTTGAGATTTTTGTAAAAATAAAAAATCGGTCAAATGGATTTGGATTTTGTTATTCAAGATAAGTTTTTTTTTTTTTTTTTATTTGGCAGGAATTCTTTAAAAACTCATGATCAGTCCAACAGTTGATCAAGTCTTTTTACATCTTCAGCAGCTGAATGATTGCTGCTTTTTGCACAAACTGCTTTGGGCCTCTTTGGATTGGATCAAAACGATCTATTATGCAGACGGAGCACGAGCTGCAGCAGAACCTCGTGTCACGACACAGGAATCCTCACGGGGGGCTCTTCAGAACCTGAAGAATGGGATGAAAACTCCTGCAGCACGTTCAAACATCAAATATCCCTCAAAACTCTTCCAAGACATGAAAACTCCTTGCGGTGCTGTCACTTCCATTCTGTCATACGATGAGGCGGCGAACATTAAAGTAAATCCTTCCCATTTCAGCTGAGAGTCTTGCAGTAATGTGTTTCGGCTTTTGCCAGAGGATTATTTGAACAAAGTTGCTGCATGTTGGGAAAGTGTTGCATTCAAATGCAAGGATTCTCTGAAGCATATTGACGACCTCTTTATGGAATTTCACACATTTTGTCATATAAAGAACATGTGTGTTATGGATTATTGATTATGAACAAACCCACATCTCTTTTCCAGGTCATGGGGGTTCAATGCAGGTTTTTGGACTGTGCAAGGAAACTTGGAGTAAACGGATAAAACTCATAAATGCACGGGGAGATCGTGCAAACTACATAAAGAACGATCTGGGAAATGAACCTGCAACCTTCCTGCTGTGGGAAGCTCTCACCATATTGCTCTATAATTTCTCTATAGCATGCTTAATTAAATCTAAATTTATATTTATTAATAATAAAGTAAACTCTTTTACGTCTTTAGTATGGTTGTAGTTTAGTATCACACTTTCATAGAAGCAACTTTAGACATGATTTTTGTTACTTTTATGAGTAAAGATCCTCTTTTACTTCTTAAAAGTCCACATTTTGCGAATCCCATTGTTTCTCTTATATAAATTTCTGGTTGAAAAGCAAAAACCAATGAATTCATGAAGGCTATCTGTTAAGGAAATTCAAAATCAGAGCAAAACCCCCCCAAAATATATTTAAAAAGAGTCATTGTGTGATCATGTGGTGAAGTATGAGGTCGGTGCAGGACGTAAGGGCAGTGAAACAGAGGTGAGCGGTTCCCATGACTGATCTGTAGTGGGAGTAGGTGGAAGAGAGTCTGGAGAGGTGGAGGAATGAAAACCAGAAGAAGCCAGATTGACGACAGGTGAAGACAGGTGTGGAAAAGAAGCTGTAAAAAGTAAAAGTAATGAAAAGGGATGAGTTTAAGCACCCAACGGGCCGTGCAAAGGTTGAAGAGTGAGGGAGGGTCAGAGTTCAAGTTGTATTTAATTGTCATATGCAAGGTTAACACAGGGTTAACAGTTCAACTAAATGCTTACGATGAGATAAAACAATTTGACTCGCTAAAAAAAAGGAAAACAAAAACTAAAGCATGCAATAAGGATACAAAAATAAAGTACCAAAAAGTGAAAAATTATAATATTTACAAGGTCCTGGAGAGAGATAGTAAAACAACATGGTGTATTACAGTGCAGCAGGATGAATTTGAACGAATAAGTATTTCAAAGTAACAAGGTGCTTTGTAGAGATATACTTAGTTAAAGAGGTCTGGTCACCTTGTTAACAGGTGTGCAATTAAAATTATAAATGTGGGTCGACCTCAGTCAAAAGAATAACGTGAGTTCTTGGCAATGTAGTGATGCCCCGCCCTCACTCAAATAAAGACACGAAAATCTGGTTAGTTAAAAATCACAATTCTGTAACGTGGGGCGATCTGTGACAGAAGGAGCTGCAACAGTGAAAATGAAGGTTTACAAGAAGATGGTGATGGAGACAGTGGCAACAACACAAGTGTTGCTGGAGGAGGCAGAGGTAAAGAGGAGACGTGAAGATTTTCATCGGGTGTGACCAAAATGGACGGGATTAAAAATGACGACATCCGAGGGATTGGGTCAGGAGCAATTTGGAGGCAAAGTTAAAGATGCTGAGGTGGTTTGGACATGTGCAGAGGAGGGACAGTGGATGTCATGGACGAAGGATGCTGAATGTGGAGCTGCCAGGACAGAAGGCTCTGTTGAAAGATGACTATCCAACCAGGAGACTGCTGCAAGACATAATCTAATCTTTTAGCTGCTCATGTTTTAGTCTCTTTAAAGCTGGTTTGCATTTTTTATTTAATTTGTTTAGCAGCCGGTGAAAGTTCTCCCAGCACTAGAGGGCAGCCTCAACACACCACTGCTTCTGATCCACTTCTGAACTACTTGGAATTAAAATAAGTGTTGGTTCAGGAGCAGTATAAGAATAATGAGGATTTATTCCACAAACCACAGGTTGTTTCTATTAATAGAAACTTATGGTTGACGTGAACTCAAAGTGGAGTGAAATCCTTACTGGTTCATTATGGGATTCATCCCACTGTGTTTTGTGTTTCCGTCTCTTTGGAAGGAAAATGTTTGATTCTTCCCGTTCGGCCTTTTCTCGTCCACGATAATGAGCGTAGAGTTCCTATATTTCCTGAAAAGCCTATTTAAATTGAAAGGAGCCCCGTTAACAAGGCTGCAGCTTGTTTACAGACTTTAAAAAAGGTGGTAAACAAATAAAACTTCCCCACTAAATTACAAACAGAAGCACACACACTCTCTCAAAAAGAGTCATGATGGAAAAGTTTGAATTAAAGGAGGGGGGAAATAAAAAAAGGACTTCAAGACTGGATCTCACTTTCATATTCAAATGAATATTTCAAAAGCTTTATCATCAAATGCTTTGCAACAAAGTGCTCCACACTAAAGGATACGTGATGTTGCGGAAAAGTAAATGGGATTTTGAAATTCACCAGCTTTCATGCTGTCGTTACGCCGTGAGGACGAAGAAACTGTTACGAGTGACGGAAAACTGCCCGAGTCTGCAGTAAAAAGGAGTTTTTAAGATGTCAGAACAAGTGTTTGACTTTAAATCTCCTCTCACTTATACTAAATCTTCAATGCCAAGTGGAAAAAGTGTAATAGTAACGTTTCCTCTTGAGAATCCGCCTCATTTGAACGAAGAATCCAAAGCATGCAAGTGTAATTAGGCATCGTGGCCTCATGCATAATGTAGCGTCTAACTGAATACCTGATAAATAAATAGCGTGGGTGTGTAGGAGGATGTGTTTGTCATGCCACAAACAATCCATCCAGTAAAAGCCTGCTAATTTGCCTCCATGTGGAGGCAGAAGAATCCCTTCCCACCCACTGCAAACTGAACCTTGACCTTTGGCTCGGGAGGAGTTGGAGAAACAAAACAAGGCGGCCTTTCTTTTTTTATTTTTAAAGACTACAGCAATATGACTGACAACTGCAGGTCAACGAGATGGGGGAAAGGTTGTCCCATGCATGGTCACACAGAAGACACAGCCGGGTCGCCGCCTTCGTTTCCAGCCTGGGGAAAATGACAGGAGACACACGAGGCCACCTTTTGTCAAAGGGGAAGAATGAGAGAAACCAATAAATCCACTGACAGCATCACCTGAAGAGGAATCATGGCCGGATGTACAGGTGCTGGTCATAAAATTAGAATATCATGTGAAAAGTTGATTTATTTCAGTAATTCCATTCAAAAAGTGAAAAATTGTATATTATATTCGTTCATTACAAACAGAGTGATATACAGGTAGTCCCCGACTTACAAACGAGATCCGTTCCTACGCCCGTTCGTAAGTCGAAAATCGCCGTAAGTCGGAAAATATGTCCATATATATGTTTTTACAAGCACTTAGCCTATTCTAACACATTACCCTAAATAATTATCAAAAACCACATACATTTAGGAGCCATAATGGAGGAAAAAAAGAGTTAATTT
>JARVGQ010000610.1:22690779-22703447 GCA_031762355.1 Hypsolebias martinsi | reverse complement strand
AGTTCCGACTTACATTAAAATCGAGTTACGAACGGTTTGTAGGTACGGAACCCATTCGTAAGTCGAGGACTACCTGTTCTGTAATAGAACATAGTCATGAAAGAAAAGAAGAATAGCCAGGGGGAACATAAATCAAACAAAATAAATGGAAAGTTAGTCATATTATTTTTGCAGAAAGAAAACAATTGTACAACATGTAATATACAGGTAGTCCTCGACTTACGACGTAGATCCGTTCTCACGCGACGTTGTAAATCGAATTTCACGTAAGTCGGAACATGCATAAATAAATGTGATGTACCTGTTTTACCAAGCGCGTAAACTGACTTTCGACGTAAGTCCATGGTGATTACCTTACTTTTCCTCGATGCACTGCCATCAGAAGAGTTCTCCTTGCATTTTGGGAGCCATAATGAAGGGCTAATGACCTACTGGGATGCTAGTGACGCCGTCCTCCTCCATACAGTACGTATTCCTCCACCGCTGCACCGCCGCGCTACGATGTATAACGTCGTAAAACCGTTGTAAAACCGACGTAAAAACAGACGTAAAAACCGACATAACATGAATAAGGGAGCTGCGTCGTAACGTTGAAACGTCGTAAGACGAGACCGTCATAACCCGAGGACTACCTGTATGTGCCAAGGAGTCTTATGTATAAAAAATAGATAAATAAAATAAAATATTTTAATTTAAAAGTTGGTCCACAATCCCAAGTTGGGAGCAAGCCCATATTGTTGTTTTTGCCTTTTGATTAGTTGAGGGTGCCATTTTGGTGTTTGCTAAGTTCAAGTTGCTGTGGTGGCCATTTTGAATTGAGATGGATCCAAACATTTTTCAGTTACAGACGCACACCTATTGATGACATACTGACAGTTTCATTTAGATCTGTTTAATTAGTCATGAGATATTTTGTCAACAGACAAACATGCACTGACTCCACCTTCGGGCGATAGGCATCACAGAAATGGCTTTACTTTTGGACATAAAGACGAATAACGACGATAAAACAACAGTCTGGTTTCTCCTGTCTGAAGGAGGGAAAAGTGTGTGAGAACATCAGCCTCCTGCTGCCACCTCCAGCGTGGCCGAGCCAGACTCTGCTCATCCAGATAACAAAGCGTGAGACAAATTCCTCTTTGTTAAACCTGTGTGGACCGCTGCATAATAATGAAGGCTGGAGCTGCCAGAGCTCGTGAGCAGCCAGTAATGATCCTCGTGTCCGAGTGGACAATGAGGGGAGAGAACGTATTCATGCAGTCTGAGCCCTCTGCTGCTCCGAACATTCTTCCGTCTTGGACCGTTTTGGCATCAGTGTGAACGCAGTCGGTGTGCACAGTTATCCTTGGATGGTTTCAAGTCGACGTCAAAGCCCTGGACATTTTCTTACAGTTCTGCTCACTTTGGTTATGACTAATATCACCTCGTGCTTGTGCTCAAAGCATTAAATAGTTGACTAGTTGAATTATAGGCCTATATCTAATCTAACTTTCATCTAAAAAAAAGCCTATAGAAAATAGTTGCAGGTCAGTTGCGTGAACATCTACAATAATCTGTTTGAAGTGTTCCAGTCAGGGTTTAAAGCTCACCACGGCACTGAGTCTGCACTGGTGAACGTTACCAATGATATTCTCATGGCTTCTGACAATGGACTGGTGTCTACACTGGTCCTGTTAGACCTCAGTGCTGCATTTCATACAGTCGATCACAATATTCTACGACAGAGACTTGAATATGACGTTGGGATTACAGGAACGGCTCTAAATTGGTTTAAATCATATTTAGCTGGTTCCAATTTGTAAATGTAAATAATTAATCTTCTTCATACATTAAAGATAGTCATGGAGTTCCTCAAGGTTCAGTGCATGGACCTAGCCAAATTTTGCTGGACGATTGATTGTCTCAGAAATTATTGCGATAAATAATAATATTGTTTGAAATTTGACAATAATTAGTAATTATGAAATTTAAGAAGAATAGTTGGTTAATTTGTGTGATGGATAGTGAGGGAGCGAGCAGTGTCTCTTTAAGAAAAATGGGAGGGAGGCCCCTTGACGTGACATGGGCTGTCTCTCGTTCCTGTTTTTTGGTTCTCAAAATGGCGGACGCTCGGTGTGGTTTGAACGCTTTAGCATAGCATTTTTCACACAAAGCTTTTAATAAAATAAAAAAAATCAGGAAACAAGTTTTCAGCTTCGTTTTGCTAAGAAAAATGTTTTACATGAAGGCACGAGTTTCAACCGTGAATTTTGGCGCTTTGAAAAGACTGAGGTTTTTTTCCCCAAGGTCGGCCTGTTAGCTTAGCTCGTAGCTTAGCTTCTCATCTTAGCTGCTTTTAACCATCCAAAAACGCAATTTTAGATGGTTAAAACAGATTTTAAAGAGAAAGGGAGGGGTCAGTGAAGAGCACAGGAGTTCAGCTTTTAGTCGTTCAGTGTCTTCAGTAGAAAGAGAGACAAGAAAAAAACCATAAAGCCGATAAATGAAAATGAGGTTGATAATTTTCATTTATCATGTGATTAATTGATTTATTGTTTATTGTGACAGGTCAACTTGGACCAATATGCTTTACCTTGTATATGCTTCCATTAGGTAAAGTTATTAAACAGCATGGGATACATTTTCATTTCTAAAGGTTTCTTCCTCATGAGGGAGTTTTTCCTTTCCACTGTTGCCATCATGCTTGCTCAGAATTCTGCGATGGAGTTAAATTCAAAGCACTTTGCTCCTCAGATAAATAACTTATTTTTTATGAATATGAATGTTTCTATTCAGTGCACTGAGATGACTTCTCTTGTGACTTGGCACTGTATAAATAAACTGAACTGATTTGAATTGAATCGACTAAATGTGACCCGTCCTGGCAAAATGAGCCACAATTAGGATAATTTCAATATTGAGTTAGTTTTATTTTAAAAAACTGCATTAAAAAAAAGCTTAAAAATTATATTTTGTTTAAAAACTAGCATGATATTGAAAAATTTCGTCCTTCTTTTCAAAAAAGAAATACGCAAGTTTTGCAATGATGACAAACATTATTTCCCAGCGGAGAAGTCAGTTTCAAAGGAAATGATAGGGATTACAAGACAGGATTATTTCTGAAAGCATACCAGTTAGAAAGCATTTTGGGCTGTGGTAGCTCAGTGGTCAGTGCCACGGACTTGAAATCCTGAGGGTGCAGACTCGAGTGCAGGTTGCATCAAGAAGGACATCCAGTGAGTAAAACACCTCCCAAGTGTTTCGTGCAAGTTCTTTGGCTGTGGTGATCTCTGCAGAACTGAGTACCTTAAAGAAAAACAAGTGCCTGCAAGACAACGTTGATTTAAAGATGCTATTCTGGTTGCTGATATTGCTAGACGGTGTCTTTATGGACTCATTTTTACACAAATCAACAAAAATCGATATTTTCACTTGTTTTTTGTTGCAACGTGTGCCCTTTCCAACTCATTTAGCCAGCACAGATCAAAAATATCTGCAATACTTGATAAAAAGTCAACACAACATTAGTTAAGATACCTGCAGATACTTAAATATGCATGGAAGATTTCTGACGGCCGTGAAAGGACGAGGTAGGAAAGAAAGAAGGCGGCTGCTGATGGAATTGGTGTGGCATGAGTGCGCCGCTGAAGGCAGCGAACAGCTTTAATACTTGGCGGCTGGAACTCCCCGCTCGTGATTAAAAAACGCTTTCAGAATACTGAGCATCATTACAGCCACAAAAACTGGCCAGATCGGCGAGTTCCTGTGATAATGAGGCGAGGACAACAAGGCAAACCAGCCAGACGCATATTTACCGTACAGAGAGCTGGACCACGTCTCATTTTCTGAAGGGTAACTCCTTCCAGAGGTCAAACGTTTGAACGAAGACGATGAACAACTCGTGTTTAATGGAAGAGGATCAGCTGTCATGGACGAGTCGATCATTTGAAATTCCTTCTTTGACTCATTTATTTATTGTGTGAACGCTTCTGAAGCAGGCACACTATTGTGATCCATATGTTTTTCAGCATCTTTTTTGTTACACAATTTTTTTACACTTTCAACAAATCAAATATCAAAACGTTCTGGTCTTTCAGGAGAAGGGTTCTTCAACTTTTGGCATTTGTGCAATTTTAGCTTTTTCAAATACAGTATTTAGCCTTTTCTGACACTTCTTTCCTCACAGAAAACGAACTGAGCTCGTTTTACGTCCTTCAAATCTTTGTTTACAGCATTTTACTGCTCCTTTCACATTTAGTTCTGCTTCAGCTTCTTTGTGCAAATTTAAACTTTTTCAGCTACTTTCAGTCAATTTCAGCTGGGTTTTTCTTTTTTTTTCAGCTGTTTGGTACTCCTTTCAAATTCTTTCTGTTAACATTTTGTGCTTCTAACTTTTTCTGCTAATTTCAGCTTATGTTCCTTTCAGCTTATTTTTTTTTTGCGTTTCAATTTTTTCTGCTATTCCAGCTACCAGTTAGCTGTTTTATGTTAATTTTAGTCTTTTCTGTTAACGCCACATTTTTTTGCACTAATTTCAACCTTTTTCTGCCTAATTCAGTAAAGATGTGCTCTGTCCACTTCCTTCTGGTGATTTAAACTTATTGATGTTTTTTTTTAGCTTCTTTTTAGCTGCGTTTTTTGTTATTGTTGCTAATTTCAACTTTTCTCAGATAATTTCCACATTTTTGTACTAATTTCTGCTTCTTTCCTAATTTGTCCAACATGTTCTTTTTGTTTTCTTCTGCTAATTGAAGTACCCGTTCAGCTACTTTTTAAAAACATTTTCTAGCTAACTTCAGCTGTTTTCAGATAAATTCGAGTTTTTGTGGTAATTTCTGCTACTTTCAGTCTAATTAACTTCTTTTTGATAATTTCAGCTTAAATATGCTATTTTCAGCTTTTTCTGCTATTCCAGCTACTATTTAGCTTTTTTATGCTAATTTTAGCCTTTTCAGATAACCACATTTTTTGTACTAATTTCAACTTTTTTCTGCCTAATTCAGTAAAAATGTGCTCTGTCCACTTCCTTCCGGTAATTTAAGCTTGTTGCTGCTTTTTTAAACTACTTTTAGCTGGTTTTTTTTTTTTTGTTTGTTTGTTTATTTGTTTGTTAATTTCAACTTTTCTCAGATAATTTCCACATTTTTGTGCTAATTTCTGCTTCTTTCATCCTAATTTGTCAAATATGTTCTTTTTGCTATCCTCCTTATTTAAGCTACCTAACCAGCTACTTCTTAGTAACATGTTCTAGTTAATTTTGGCTGTTTTCAGATAAATTAAATTTTTTTGTGATCATTTCTTTCAGCCTAATTAACTTTTTTTCATAATTTCAGCTTGTTGTACTCAGCTTAATTATGCTAGTTTCATCTTTTTTTGTTATTTCAGCTACTATTTAGCTATTATGCTAATTTTAGCTTTTTCATCCAATTCCTTACTTTTTAGCTCATCACAGCTCTTTCTGCTTAATTCTGGTAGTTTTCATTCAACTTTATTTAAACAGGTTAGTCCCATTGTGCCAGAAAGACTCATTTACAAGAGAGACTTGAAGTTTAAGCTTCTTTTTGCATTTTCAGCTACATTTCAAACATTTTTTTGTGGTAATTTCAGCTTTTTTTTAACTAATCTCTAAATTTTTGTGCTCATTTCTGCTAATTTAAACCTATTTCAGCAAATATGTGTTCTTTCTGCTTTCTTCTGCTAATTTAGGCTTGTTCTTCCACTTCAGCAACATTTCAGCTGTTTTTCAGCAAGTTCTTCTGCGATAAGCATTCACACTGCATTTTCGCAGGAACTGTATCTGTTTAACGTAAACTGTTGTTGTGAATGTCTAATCTCAATTTATACACAAATGGTTTATATGTATATTTATTTAAATCTATTAACTTTTAGGGTTAATAGTAATATTCAAGAGATGGGAATTGTGGGCAGTGGATCAAATGCGCACCTGTTTTGTTTGTGGGAGATTTCATCCTGTGGTGTGAGGTACAAATTAGTGGAAAACAGTTTGATGTGTCTTTAGAGACGTCGCTGGATCAGGAGTTTCTCATTTGTGTGGTTTTATGTTCTCTGTGCGTTAGTTTGTTTTTAAGACCGCCCTGTCCCTCTCTGGAAAGAACTCTTTGAAGAAGCAACGTGTCTCGGCTTCAGTCGTTGTGTTTCTTCTATTTTAGTATTTTTTTTCTCTTCTGTTGAGTTATGGTCTTGCAATCTTATTTTGTGTTTGTCCTTTAGGTTTAGTTTGTTTTCTCCTTGGTCCTTTCATGATTTTCCTTGTGTTTTCTTTTGACGCGCACCTGTTCATCCTCGTGTTTGCAGTCACTGCGCCCCTCAGTTAATCATCCTCACCTGTGCATCCCCTCATTCAGCTCACCTGCTTGTCATTTCAGCAATCGCTAGTGAAAAAGCCTTCTGCTTGTCCAGCACTGGTTCATACAGTCTGTCAGTCCTGTCGACCTGTGCTCTCCTCTTTTTAGTAATTAATCTGGCTCCATGTGTTTCCTCTGGCTGACTTTTATTTTCATATTTGCTGTCTTCTTTTTTTTTTTTTTTTTTTTTTTTTATCATATTCTGTTCTTGCTGACCCACCTGCCTCCATCTGCATTTGATCAATGACCTCTGCAGTCCTCAGTTAGTAATCAGCACACCTGTAGTGACACTTCTCGTTTTCTCACTGGTTTTGCTCATTTCTTGGTCCAGATGTTAGTCTTCGTGTATTCTGCTGTTTGCTGCTCCCTCTGTTTGGTTATTTTTTAATTGCTGCTGGAAACGGCTTCATTTGTGCCCACACGAGGGCCCATTATCAAACAATCATGACAAAATAAATGAGAAGTGAGGACACAGTTTTATGTAAAACCGGCTGCATTTCTCTGGATCAGGAGTTGGCAGCTTTTTCACCCATAAGCCTTTTCTACCTGTTGTTTTATTAAATAAAATTAAAAGATGCAAAAGTTAAAATGGAAAAAAATGCTTAAAATGAAACCCTGAACCATGTATCCTACTCAAAAACCATAAAACGTAAGCTTATTTCTTAATAATGTACTGTATTAGAATGATTACAAATAGGGCAGAATGTTGGATGTTTGTGATTTAATGAAATTATTTTAATAAAGGACAATATTATTTACACAAATGCCCATTTTTATAGATAACAGATTTGAACGCCTTTTCTTAATAACACTCAATATCTGTGATTTGTGTGAAAAACTTTTTTTTTTCCTTCATAACTTTTCCTCTGTTAAAATCAAGTCTCTCTTGTAAATGAGTCTCTGAGGCTCAATGAGATTAACCTGTATAAATAAAGGTTGAATGAATGTGTTTTTTTTTTTTGTTTTTTTTCCTGTCAAATTGACACAAGCCATTTGTCTTGTGGTTACATTAACCAAGTGGCTAACAGGTTAACTAACTGCTACCACAAAGTGATCAATTTTTTGCCCGCCTTATTTTAATCTGTATTTATTTGTGTATACTGTATTTGTAGTAAAACTATTCTTTTCTGTTGATATTGTGAACATTAGTGTAATTCCATGTAACGTATAATTTGATTAAACCGACAAGGGGCTGCTGCAGAGGAACCAGAGAGCTGCATGAGGCCTGAGAGCCAAACATTTCAGTTTGCTATTTCAACAAATCATGAATTAAAATGTTCAGCTCGTTCAGAAGGGTGCTGGCGCAACTTTAGCTTTTTGAAATATTTAGTCTCTTCTGCCACTTTTTTCTCATTGTAAATTAATTTAGTTCATCAATTTACATCCTTCAACTCTTTAGATGTGTTTACAACCTTTTACTGCTCCTGTCGCATTTTGTTCTGTTTCTGCTTCTTTGTGCAAATTTAAACTTATTTTCCAGCTACTTTGTACTTTCAGCTAATTTATGCTGTTGTTTTTTTGTTTTGTTTTTTCAGCTGTTTTGTGTTTGTTTCAGGATCTTTCCACTAACAACATCATCTTTGTGCTTCTTTCAACTTCTTTCTGATAATTTTAGATTGTTATGCTCCTTTCAGCTTTTGCAAAATTCAGCTACTACTAGCTGTTTTCATGCTAATTGTTCAGCTTCTTTTTTTTCTGCGTTTTATTTTTCCTTTAAAGCTAATTCCAATTTTGCTGCACTCAGTTCAACTTTTTTCAGCCAAATTCAGCACCCAAAAAAAAATCTCTCTCTACTTCCTTCTGGTAATGTAATCTTTCTGTTTTTTTAGCTACTTTTCAGCTGGTTTCATGCTAATTTCGCTTGTTTTTTTTTTTTAGATAATTTCCACTTTTTCTGCTCATCTCTGCTTTCAGCCTAACTGAGCAAACATGTTCTTTTTGCTTTCTTATTTTAATTTAAGCTTGTTCTACAGTTTCAGTTAGCTTTTTAGCACATGAGCTAATTTCAGCTGTTTTCAGATAAATTCAAGTTTTTCACGGTAACTTCTGCTGCTTTCAGTTATTTCAGCTTTTATTTGGCTGTTTTATTAGCTTTTTCAGCTAATTGCACATTTTTGGCACTCATTTCAACTTTTATGTTCTTTCTGCTTTCTCCTGCTGATTTATGCTTGTTCTTCCATTTCAGCTACGCTTTGGCATGCTTTCATTAGCTAATTTCAGCTGTTTTTCAGCAAGTTCCTCTGCAGTAAGCATTCACATTGCATTTTCACAGGAAATGTAATTTCTCTAGTTAAAGTTAGCATTTTGCAATCTGCCTCTGATGCTTTCTCCTCTCCAGTTTTCTTCACTTGCATTACTTTTCATTTTGTTGGCAAAGAAGTCAAAGAGAAGTGAGGACGGTGGAATCAAAGCTGAGAAACAGCCGGATCAGTGTGACGCGACAACGCGTCCAGCTACAGAATCAGCACGTTGACATGTCTTTTACGTGAGAAAAGACAAATGGGGCCCTGAAATGAGACGCCTGTCACGCGATCAGAAGCTGAACGTTTCCTCCTCCTCGGTGACCAGAGGCCGTTTCAGCAGCTGCTGCCCTTCGGCTGCTCCTCCAAATGACAGACGCTCTGATTTACTTTTTATTACTGAATCTTACTCCGGTAATGAAGTTGGGACCGTTATGTTTCTCTCATTACCTTTTCATTAAAGATATGACTGGGAAATGGGGGTTGCCATGGCGATGGCTCCACGAAGTCTCCAAGCTAAATGCAGAGCTGCATTGTTTACTCTTTTGCCAAGACTTGTGTCTTCAATAGACAGCGACAGCTTCTTTTTTTTTCTCTCTCTCTCGCTCTCTCCCCCTTTCATTCTTTCCTTGCCTGCAATCTCCATCCTCTTTTTCTTTTATGGATCAAACAATGACCTGATGCAAATGGAAAGATCTTCAGCGGTCGTGTTCCTTAACGCTAAAAGGTTCCATTAGCTTGCTCGTTTCTCCCACCCCCAGCCCTAAAAAAAACAAAAAAACAAATGATAGATGATGCCACTCTGGAGTGAGGAGGGGAAAAAAGTGATTCACAGGCTCTAAGCAGTAATTTACACAGAAGTCATTTGGAGAAAATGGTATTGAGCCTTTTTGTCTAAATGACGGTTCGGCTTAATATCTGCAGAAACAGCTGCTGTTGAGCTTTACCTTGACAGCAGAAGTGCACGTTTCATAGGTTTGCAATGGATCTCGGTAAAAATAACATAAAAGCCCACTCCTCCATCCATCAAACCCTTCTTAAGGTTGTTAGGCCCTGCTAGCGTCTGTACAAAATTCAACTTATCACCATGTCCAGGAGCATTGTAAACGAAGGAGGGTACAGACAGACGTTCAACCCTTTTTTCCCTCATTTATCAGCTGCATTTTCCAAACCATTAGGCCTGTCACGCTTCCTGTACTTTTCATGTCAACTGGCTGGCCTTGCCCTGCGTTCTGTGATTAGTTCAAGCAGGATGCTGCTCATCGATTTGCTCCACTGGGTGTTCGTTAACTCTCTGCACCCTTTAATTGCTCGTCTTGACTGGTAAAGCAGCTCTCGCAGAATGTATAGGTTGGTTTTCAAAAGTTCAGATTTGACATTTGTTGGAAAAGCGCTTCAGGTTATTTGAAATCATGCAGACTGATAGTCTTGACTAAATTATCACTCAGACTATTAAGCTACCATATTTGTCGGTGTATAAAGCGCACTTAAAATCCTTTAATTTTCTCAAAAATTGACAGTCAGCTTTATAATCAGGTGCACCTTATGTATCAATTCTCGTTGTGCCCCGAGCAGATTTTATGTGGTACAACTGAACAATGTTGAGAGTTATTGTGAAGGAGTTGAATAAAGTTTGACTTATTTTGTTTTGCTTAATGCACCTTATGTATGAAAACAGACTCGTTCATTGATATTGCACCTTATAGTCCAAAAAATACGGTATGTCAAATTGCAAGCAGGAAATTTGGTTTTTCAAACACAAAACGTGTGAAAATGGTTTTATTTCACTAAAATGGCTCAAGCAAACGTTTGTTTTTGTGTTTGTAAGTGATCACGGTTGGATAAAAAGCATAGTCTCGTTGAGTTTTTCCAAAAATACTTGACGAGGTGCACACATTTACTCTGAACCATTCAGCGTCGCCAGATCTACAATAATTGTTGTTTCTGAACTACAGTTTTAGGAGCGCAGATACATAGTTTTAAAAAGCTCAAATATGATAGTTTTAGCCCTGCACTGAAAAAAAAGTTTGATCCTGTGATAGTTTTTGGTCAAATTATGATATGATTTAAAGCGACAGTATGATAATTTGTCATTTTGTATCTGACAACTCTGGTTGTCATCCATTAACATGAATATAATTATCTCTTTGTTCTAAATTAAGTTTTTGTTTCCTCTCTTGGGATCACCACATACAGTATATTCTTATTTACTGTATTTTGTGGACTAGAAGGTGCACTTAAAATCCTTTAATTTTCTCAAACATCGACAGTGAGCCTTATGTATTAATTCTGGTTGTGCTTACTGACCTCAAACCAATTTTATGTTGTTATTGTGAATGAGTTGAATAAAGTTTGACTTATCTGACTGTTTTGTTTCGCATGACGTGCATATAATCTGGTGCGCCTTATAGTCCGAAAAATATGGGACTACAGAAATATGTTTTGCACACACAAAAAAAACCTTGATATATTATTTAGATAGGTTAATAAATTATATCTGAGCCATCGTTTCTCTCTCGCTCGATTTGTTTGAGTGCAGGTTAACAATCAGGCGGTGCTTGGCGTCCTAATTTCTTCTACCGCTTCTGGTCTGAACTGGTGGTATATTGTTCAGCTGTTGTGTTGTTGGATCACTATTGCTGTTTTTGTGTTACTCCAGTTCCTGCAGACTGTAGCAAATGACTCCTGTCTGCCCACGTTTAGATGAAAAAAAAAAAAAGATCGCTAAAGGGGTGAACCTCGTTTTCAGTTCTTCGTTAGCCAAAGAGAAACAGCCTTGTTTTTCTTCTCGTTTATTTCCCCCTTATTCTTTTGAGTTTGTTGTGTTTGCTGACAACTTTGGCACAATTATGCTAAGCAAAGCTGCTAAAGTAAAAAATAAAATAAAATACACTGTACCCAAAGACAGAATGGGGTTGGTTTGACAACAAAAGAAAAGTCAGAGCTTTTACACAATTAGAGGTAAGCTGATTGATCGGTCGGATGATTTATTGGGCTGATTTGTTTCCGTTTTGTCTAATGGCTTCCTATGATGAACCTGCGACCAATCCAGGGTGTATGTCCCCCGACTCTTGCACGGTGACTGCTTGGAAACATGTAGCAGCTCCATGAAACCTGGAAAGAAGAAGAGGGTAAAGATGATGAACGAATGGATGAGGGGTGGGGGGGTCCAGTGATGGTCTTTCAATGCAACTGCAAGGTTTTTTTCTGTGCAGTGACGACAGATACTACATTAACGCTCCATCGACGGTACTCAGGAAATGTTCTGTGTGATGTTGCCTTAACAACATAATAAACTGGTATTTCCATGAATCATTAACAATTAGTCATCACGTCTAAAGTTTATCATCAACGTTTGTCATTGAAAATCTAATCAGCCTCATGCATAATTTTGATTGGTTTACCAAGAATGTTTGTTCTTGTGCATGTCAGAGTTTTAAATTTTAAACTTAACAAGAATTATCTGCAGAGATTTTTTTTAACTCCTGTATTTCATATTTACTTCAGGTGAATCCAGAGTCCTGAAATGATGACAGAATGTTTATTCAGCTGGCTCCTCTGAAAAGTCCGTGGAATTCCTCAGTAGAAGGTTTGGGAGGGGGAGAGCGTCAGGTTTACAAACTTTTCCAGGCGTGTTGAGATAAGACAGCCTGTCAAGGCCAGTCGGGGAGTCCAATTTCAGATAAACACGATTGTTTTGGGGACAGGCAGAACTTTAATGACATCTACATTCAGTCTGTGTCGGTCCACTCGATTCGAAATGTCCAAATTAAATGACCATGCCAATGGAACATGTTTGAGAATAATCCCCGAGATCTGATCCATTCTGTCAAAAGTCTGGGTTCTCGAGACATGAACCAAGCCATCATGTAAAGCAGGCAGCCTGACCAGGTCCAGATTTGCTTAGACCAGGAACCAGCCAAATCCAAAAAGCAGGAACCAGTTATCATAAATCCAATAAAATATGCGTCCTTAAGATCCACAGATGACAGCAGAAATAGACACATCATCAAGTCTTCCAAGTCAGTGAGATATCCAGCTGTGTGCATGATGTATAAATAAAGGTTGAATGAAAAAAAACCAT
>JARVGQ010000610.1:22674303-22686130 GCA_031762355.1 Hypsolebias martinsi | reverse complement strand
TGTCCGACTTACGGCAAAATCGGGTTACGAACGATGCGTAGGAACGGAATTCGTTCGTAACTCGAGGACTACCTGTACTCTCCGCTTCCTGTGAGCTCACCAGTCATCATCTCTGCTCCTGAAAACCAAACATCAGCCTGGATCAAATTCATACCATTATATCACTGTCACTCTCTCCAGTGCTACTTCTTGGATCAAACAAGCCTCCATCATGGGAACCACTAGATCTCCCCTGTTACCGCAAGACTGCTACAACTAAGAATACAAATAATTGATCCTCAAACCCCGCTGATATTCACCTCTACCTTGTTAGGGTTAGGGTTAGGGTCGGACCTGTAATTACTGTTAATTCGTCGGATCAGGTTGGGTTCAGAAATGATGGCTACGGGCTGGGGCCAGGTCGGGTTGGATTTTTTGGGGGGCCCGAATGCAACACTAGCAGGAAGTGTTTTTATAATCGTTATCAGACAGAGGCAGGTCAAGACGACCTCAGCTTCACAATTTACAGACTTGGAGCCATCCTTGGAGTTCATCAGGTGCGCCTGCAGGCTCCTCTCTGAGAGGAAAAACAATTCTAACGTACACACATTTATTTAACATTAGATAATGACAAACATTCATAAACCTTTACTTAAATTCCCTTGACACCCTGGTCCTGGATGAACGCTATCCTGTTGTTTCCCTGCTTTGACACACCTGATTTAAATAGATGGGTGATTAACAGGTTTCTGCAAAACTTGAAGTAATTAAATCACTGAATCAGTTGTGTTGGAGCAGGAAACAATTAAAACATGTAGGACAGTGTTCCTTCATGACCAGGGTTGAACAACGTTGTGGCTTCGTCTTCTGGCAGGCTTGGTCCTTAAATACAGCAAGGTGGTTCATTGTATGGGGCCATACAATGATGACAACACATAACACATTAATATTGTTATTATTATTATAAGAGAAATGAGCCACAGCAGAGGAGAAAACTAGAAAGGTGATGCAAGCACAGGAATATCTCTATAAAATCACTTTAAATATTAATCATGGGTTTGTTTACTCACTATGTTAGCTTTGTTGTGAGGTGAACACTTAAATCTGGTCTATTATTCAGTCTGGTAATATGACACATTTATTATCAGATCAAGATAATTTATTACAGAACATATCAGCCAAAATCCCACAAATATAATTTATTATTTAAATGCAACAAAGAAATGGTCTTTGTTAAATGACATTTTGTGCTCGATTTACACAGATTATGACCTTAAAGTTTCTTTTAAGACAACAGGACTTCTTTTCTAAAAATAAAAAAAAAATTAAACATTTTTGCTACCGTACTTATCTGAAGAAGCTTGTCAACTATGTGTTGTGATAGTTCAGCTATTCTGACGTTCTGTAGAGCAGTTGTGCACAACTGATATTGTACTTTTTGTATTTGAACAATCTCAGTTAGAGCAATAAAGATCAATTCTGCAGATAGACGCGCTAATGGCTAATTAGAGCTGGACCAAGACTAAAGTGGATTACTTCTGTTAAAAAACAGATTCAAAGGTTTCACAGCAGTTCATGCAAACACTGCTTTATTCCTTTACGCTTCAGTCACTTCTGATCATTTTCCTGCTAGAAGTGCTTCCGGCTGTACTGAAAGGGCTACAGCTGCTATTTGCACATGCAAATAACCTCAAAATCAAAATTTTTGACCATCATTGTAAAAGTGACGGCAGTTAAATTGCTTTTCACACAAAAAAAATTGAGGTTGGGGTTGTTTAAAGATGGCTGTACTTTGGTCGTGGTTCTGTTCAGACAAGCCATTAGCTTTAACTGAATGAACCCTCCAGCTGCCTTATTAAACTCAACCACGGGGCAACATTTTAAGGGTTATTTTGACCCAAGGGCAGCAGGAGTTCATCTATTTCTCCAGACTGAGGGCGTTCAAAAAGCTATCTTCAGTAGGTAAGATATTAGCTGTTAATGACTTCTCCACGGAACCTCACTTCAACCAAATCTGAACTTCTGCTTTAGTTAACTTTGACAATGACAGTCAGGTTCTTTGTTAAAGCTATTTTAAAACCCGTTACAGAAACGTGTTCATGATCGAGCAACATAACCTGAGTGTAAAACGTAGTTCTGTTGGAGCATTGTCTCTCAGATGGAACCAGAACTTTTATTGTGCCATGCTACCAATTCTCTCTGAGCTCCTAAGGTTCTGAAGTTTGGCATTGTCTTATTGTTAGCAACATAAAATTTCAGTTCTTTGAAAAGCAAGGTGTATTTAAGGCGGTATAGGTGGTGTGGGTTGACGGCTGCTGGGTGGAGAACTTGAGACAAAGCCTCTCTTTCTGAGAGCCCTCCCACACATCCCTCGTCTCTCGAGCTGGCACTTCAGCCTCCCTGAGCCCGTTGAGTCCCACTGGATGCTCTCCACGGTGTTTTCTGGGTGAAATATAAGTGAGCTTCTTCAATTCTGTAACATCCATATCCATTTCTTTCACATGTAGCCCCCTTCTTCTGTAAACTACAGCCAATACAATTTAATCCCATTTGGTTAGGCAACTTAAAGTCATCCAATTTCACAGATTAGGAGTTGGGATCTTCTCGCGCAGTTAGCTCGGTTTCACTTTTGATGTTTTGAGCTTTCATCTCAGTGTATAATTAACACAAAAGTGTGGAGGACTAATACTGCCAAACTACAAATAAATACAGCAATATGTAGACGCCTCAATATCTTAATTACACCAACGAATTTAATTTCTAATTCCGAACAGTCTGTTTAATGTACGTTGGTTTTCTTTCCGTTGCTCCCTTCTGTAAGTTGTCACAGCGAGCAAACTTTGCACAAAAGATGCGGCAACTGCACTTCCTGACACAACTTGAACCTGCAGCCTCAGGATTATGAGGTTGATGACCACCACAACTCCTAATTAACAAATTATTGTGATACAAATAGTTTACATTTTATGAACCCATCTTTACCCACTTCTTCTTCGCGGGAGTCACTAGTGCCCTTGTCCAGCAGTCATTGTGCGAGATGCGAGGTACACTTGGACACCCTGGACATTTTTTACTTTAAACTGTAATAAATTACTTTCCTGCTGCTCTTGGGTCAAAATGATCCGTGAGGTCTAAATGTGGTGCGAGGCCTCTTGGGTCATTTTGACCTAAGGGCAGGAGGAGTTTTCAGTTGTAAGTTGAAAAATACTTTTTTTTTCCACTCGTATTTATTTTTGTTGAATCTGTATAACTTGAAAATATGCATTAAAGTTGAATTTTACTACAATGAAAGAAAATATTTTTGTTCCGAAAGGTGACGGTTGGGCCAGTGACGATTTCAGCCTCTTTTTGGGCTCAAGCACCCCCAAATTTTAACTCAGCACCCCTGAAAAATAAAGTTTTGTTGTTGTTGTTGTTTGTTTATTTGGGGGGGGGGTTGGGGGGGGGGATAGTTCTGGGATTGAGTTCTGTTTATTGCATTTATGATTCAAATCAACAATGTAATACTTGGTTTATTTACATAATGACTTTAATTGCGGGATGTCCAGCCCATAGCTGCTGGCTCTCAGTAACTGTGCCCCACTGTGCCCCCCATCCCACCACCACCACCACCCCCAAGCAGTTTAGTTGAATAGTCCTGCTTTAGAGGATGAAATACACTTTATTCCAAACCTAAACTGAGTCTTCCAAAAAAAGTAAGAAGTCTGGGGGTTCTTTTTGACTCTGAGCTTACTTTCATTCCACATATCAAACATAGTCAAAACAGGATTTTACAATCTTAAAAAATATAGTCCGCCCTCTTCTCTCACCAATACTGAGACTTTGATGCACACTTTTATTTCTAGCCGTTTAGACTACTGTAATGCACTGCTTTCTGGTCTCCTTAAGAAAAAATGTGTCCGTGCCTTCAGCTGTTACAAAACTCTGCTGCTCGTGTGCCAACCAAGACCTGAAGGCAGGCTCATATTACACCAGTTTTAAAGTTGTTGCATTTGGCTCCCTGTGCACCTCAGGATTAATTTTTAAGAATCTTTTAGTGGTTTTTAAATGTCTCAATGGTCTTGCACCATCTTATCTTGCAGAGCTGCTATTACCTTATGAACACCCCGCGGACCGTAAGGTCCTCTGGCACTGGACTCCTAACAGTTCCAGTAGTCAGAAGTCACACTTTACGGTGAGGCTTCTTTCCAGTACTATGGCCCCGTCTGTGGAATAGTCTGCTGGAGAACCTGAGGGCCGCAGAGAATGTTGTGTTTTTAAGAGCAGGCTCAAGACCCAAACTGCACTTCCTGAACTGGATCATCTCTGCTCGGTCCATATACATTTTCCGTACGATTTTTTTTGTGTGTGTGTGTGTATTGTTTGCTTTTATCTGGGTTTACTGTTCATCATTCTGTACAGCACTTTGAGCTCCCTGCACCTGACCTCATAAGCAGCTGAATACAACGGTGAAAAACAGGAAGTACCACATGTTCATCTGTACGAAGGTAACTGCAGGTAAATCGTCCATTTTCTGTCATAATTACATTGTACACTTAATGGTTAAATTAAAGGTTAACGCTTAAAGCTAGTTGTGCTTTGTTTTGTGTGCTTTAAATGTAGATATAGCTATGTGCAACTTCTGGTTACATAAGTTTAGTCTTTGTTATGATCAGTTAACACTAAACTGATTTTGTACAAAGCATTTATTAGGTTGTGTAATGTAAAGCTGAGTGCTACATCTGTAGCATCTTAGCTGGGGCGTCTGTATTGAACACCGCTAGCTTAGCACGACCTTGTTGTGCTGAGCTCCCTTAAAAAGTTACTGAATCAAGTGTTTACTTAGGTGGGTAAACTTAGATGTTTAAAAATCTGTTAAAATACACCAGAATGCAGGAAATGACATCTACTTTATTTAAAAAAAATTCTGGGGGAGGACCCTCAGACCCCCCACCAGTGTGTCCTCCCCATATGAATGCTTCTGACACCAATGGCCACCATGTTGAAGAACCATTGTAGAGTACTCTGCACCATTCATGATTACCAACCAGCCAGTGCCATACCCCTAGTTAGAAGCCATGCAGTACCCGAAAGCCCAAATGGAGGAGGGGAACAGAAGCTAGCATTCAACAACTGATACATTTTAATCATCAGCGTTCAAGATGGCCTCCACAGACAGCTGACTTTACACATGTGGCTTTAACTCTGTCCATTTTACAAATACAGTACTATTGAGCTACAATCTGGTGTGGTAGCAGTGAGCACAGTCCCCAACACACAGGTACTCTGAGCGTGACGCATTGTGTAAAATCTTTGCTTAAAGTTTGGCATCAACTACTGGAGTCAATGATCTCTGTCTGTTTGCAAAATATCTCAAACCACCGAACAAATTGGATTGAAAGTCTTGGGCAAAAATCACTAGATGAACATCTACCAATTAAGATGGGTACCATGACTAATCAACCTCACTCAGGTCCAGATTAACACTTCGCTGTATCCTGGGCAACAATCTTCAAGGGCCCCATCATCATCATCTCCCCAGAATCACCATAATCTGGCAAAATACAGAATAAATTACCATAATATACAGTAAATATACTTCAATTTCTAAGTATCAGGTGTATTATGATGTACAAATATTCAAATGCTCATAGAACTATAAATGCTATATACACTATGTCATCTTGTCAAGTACAATCACTCACATATGATGCTATGAAAATAAAACCCATCAGTGTCGGTATAATCTGGCAAAATTGACCCAGAGGGAGGGAACCAAACCCCCAAAATGACTAAACTCAGTTAGTTTTATTGATGATGAGCTAAAGTTTGACAAGAAAGTAGCTGAGTGTCATTCCCAAAACTTACCTCTACCCCTCCAGATCATGAGATCAGAGCACTCAAAACGTTATTTTCAAGGTTGGACTAGAAACGTTAAAACTCTATGAATTCTCACCAGAAGATAATCTTAGTTTAAATGTCTGGCATGAAAGTTGGTTGGGTGATATGCATTGCTCCACTGAATGCCAAGCTCTTAATTTGAAACATTTTCTGGCTTATCTTCTCTTTTTGCATTTTTACTCCCAGTTTTTTCCCTTAAACACTCATTTTCATATTTCTGGGTTGTTTTATTTTCTATTTCATGGTGTTTTTACTTGAGGGAGAAGCTATTTTAGGGGGGGGGGGGGTGTTTTCCATTTATAGGAATAGTTGATATAATTTTTGTCACCCTAAAGTACATTTAAACAAGTGCTTTCATTAAATTGCATTTTATCTTACTTTCAAAAAGTTATAATAAATAAAACATGTTTTTTAGAAGGTGAACTAATCTCACTGCAATAAAAATATGAAGAGATTTTTTCATGTCAAAGCATTTCTGTGTGCATCTTTGTGAGACAATGCGTTGTTTTTTTTTAATTATAATCTCATCTGTTCAACTAAAAGCTTCTTAATCCTTCTGTTGAGTTGGATTGCCTTATCTTATTGTTTGTTCAGCGAGAAACATAGAATTAAAGTCTGAACTGAACATAAGTGCTGCAAAGTTTTACAAAAGAAGATAAGAAAAAAATAAATTGAGAGAGAGAGAGAGAGAAATAGGAATACATGACAACTGGTATTGGCGTGTCTGTTGGAAACAAACACCGGTGGTTTTAATTTACTGACTGCATTAGTGGGCCGCTCTCCGGCGAAGCGTGGTGTTGTCTCTATGACAGCAGGAAAAGTTATTAATGGTACAATAACAAGAGGCAGGCCTGGGCACATAATATTCCATTCTCTCTCAGCTTGTTTAATGACTTTCCCTGAAACGAAGGGCTGCCTGTTATTTCTCCATGCAGGTTTTTTTAATGGAGTGATAAGAATGGAGGTGGGAAGAAAAAATGCAGCTCTTTGGGTTAATTGACATTTCATACAGGCATGTAAAAAACAACAACTTTACAACCAGGAAATAAGATCCGCCTAAAATAATGACATGGTTTGGAGAAAATGTATAACATAAAGGGCAAATGAAAATAAATGTTGCATAAAACATTAAAGCATAAATAATGCAAAAGCAATGTCGACATTTTTTTTTTTTGACCCATGAAAGAGTCTGACCCCTTAGCTTCCTGTTTTTGACTTGACGGGTGGCAGATGTTGACGGGGTCCTTATTAAATTCAAACCGAAGGAGTTTGGCAGCAGATTTAGACGATGACCTCCTGCCTGGAAAGTTGTTGTTCATGCAGCATTCATAAAGACTGGCTCCGCAGGTTACGGTTTTTAATCACAATTACTTGCACTTTCCCCGTGATTTATGTATTTTACTCAACAGTGAGGTAGTCGCTTGAGAGGAGGTCGAGTTGCAGGGCGAACGAGCAGATAGCAGGATTACAAGAAACTACCGGAACTTTAAAACGTGTGTTCTTCGGGGAAACTTTTTTTTTTTCTTCTTTATGTCAAGTAAGAATTAAGCTACGAATCAATCTGGATTCACGTTTGGACTTTTAAATTCAATATTTAACGTCAGGGTAGCGCAGCGGCTCATTTGATGGAGCTGCTGTCTCTCAGTGAGAAGGTCGCCTGATCGAATCCCGGCCGGTGGCCTTTCTGGGTGGAGTTTGCACGTTCTCTACGTGCATGTGCGAGTTTTCTCCGGGTACTCCGTTTTCCCTTCATAGAACAAAAACATGCATGTTAGGCTGATTGGTAACTCTAAACCGTCCCTAGGTGTGCGTGAGAGAGTGAATGGTTGTCTCGTGTGATGGACTGGAGACCTGTCCAGGGTGTCCCCTGCCGCTCGCACAGTGATAGCTGGACCAGTGACGCCCACGACCCGAAAAGGAAGAAGCAGGTAAAGATAATGGATGGATGGTTTATATCAGCTTAAGTTTCTGTGAAAACACTGGAAACAGTTAATATCTTACCTGTTGTAGATAATACCTAAACTTGAAGAAATAGTTTAATTCTGACCGAACTGTGAACGAACTATTAGTCTGAGCTGGGCCGGTATCAAAACCGACTCCTTTGTCTGCAAACAACTTCAACTTGAACTCTTTTGCAGCGGTTTGTGCAAATCCTGTTTTACGAACCGCACCACCAACGCCAGTTTTGCATTTTGAGGTTGTTCTGGCAGACATATCATCATCCTACACAACATGTTTTTACCTGATTTCTGCTGCTGCCACTAGTATGTTGCAGATGATCATTGAACTCAACATAGGCAAGCAAATCATGTGAAAGGGACGGCAATGTGAGGTTTATAAAATAGTGTTTGCGATAAAAATGTGGAGACTGAGTCGTTTTACGATGCAGCAATGAGGAAAGGACAGTGATGTTCAAATATTCAAAGTCTACATTCTGGGGTTTTAGATCGGAAAAATCCGATACGTAAATTATGCTGGTATCAGACGCCCATATTGATACTGAATCAGATCAGTCCCATCCCTAATCACAATGCTGTTATTGCATCACTCAGCCCTCTGTGAATAACAAGTGGTCATCAGGGCACTAATGGTCGGTCCTCCTTTTTTGCATGTGAACAACTGAAGTCGTCTTTTGAAGAAAAGATGAAATGTTTCAACAGAAGAATCCGTCCAGGGGACCTGACTCGACATTGTTAGGAACCTGCATCATGAAGCAACAACTGGAATTAGTGCTTGAACAGTAGCTAAACACTAAAAATAATGCTGAATAGTTTTCAAAACCTTTCAGTGATTCTAAGAGTTTTCTGTTTTTTCAATGAGAAAAAGAGTTGAATGCCGTTAAATAGCCTATTTGAACAAGTCCAAAAGTGGCAAAGACCAAACATTTTAGCTGTAATGAGCTGAGGCTTTTGAAATACGAGTGGGCAAAATGGCTGAAAGTATGCTGAAGTAGTTACAGTGCAAGTAAATGCCAAAACTGTGGACAAAAAAATGGTAATACTCACTCAAATAAATCATTTCTCTGAACCGAAGTCATTCAAAAAGTTGTCTATAACAGGTAAGATACTGTCTATCACCTTTCCACAGGACCCTACTTCTAAAGCTCTGAACCATATTTAACCTTAATGAGTAGAATTCATTTCTCTGCTTTTCTCTGTTGTTTTTCCAGCGCTCCTCATATCGATTCCCTGCACGAGCCTGCAGAGTTATCACAAAACAAATTGCACAGACTTGAATTTGACAATCCCTTTATGAGGAGCGCTTCATTGATTTCTGGATGGTGGCTCAGTTTGGCTCCTTTACAGCATGGTGGTGGTGGGAGTGGGGGGGGGACAGCTCGTTGTAATTGCCTCTCTGCATTCTGTCTGCAGCTTATACGCAGGGAGAGAAGAAAGTTAAGGATTGTTGCTCACATGAGTAGTGAGCGTGTGCTCCATCCCTGATGCCAGCTCCGTTCAGAATCGCAGTGAGTTGCAACTTTTCCAGCGGGATACGGCGTGTCAGCAAAATCTGTCCTGCAGCGCGAGTCTTGACACTGCAGTGACAGCACAGCAATATTCCCACCCCTCCTCTCGTTTCCGAACCACCTACCAGCAGCTTGACATCAGAAGGCTTCACATGCACCCAGAACCCATCCAAATACCACCCCAACCCACTGCATGTCTGTTTCATTCTTGAGTGCTGTGCACAAGTGAAATATTTAACCCAAAAATACAACTATACTTTGAAATCAGATTGCAGACCCCTGCTCTAACCTGCGCCACCACTCACCTGACACATAGATGACTATAACTTAGTTAATTTTATGGATAATTAACTAAATTTTTATGTGGTAGTAGCTGAGAGTCATCCATAAAACATACTCCGAGCGTGACAGCTTGCCATAATGTGCAAGGCTGTGCTTAACGCAGTCATATAAAAGTTACTGGACAAATACGGCAATACAGGAGCAAGCGAATCACCTCCTAATAGGTCTGCTTTAGTTATATTACTTATTACGGTCACTACTCAACCTACTGAAGCTTGTTTTTTCCTAAATTTATATTTATAAAAACATACATGTAGCCTCCACCCTGCATTGTAGTTCTGTGGACAGTGGTTTTGAATAGTCTTTAATCAGGTGCAGATTTGAAGTTTCTTTTTACACATACATTTATATTTTAACGCCTTTAACTTAGAAAAAAAAAAGTTTTGTTTTTATGTTTTGTGAAGTTATCTTAAATAGCTTGAGGACATTAAAAAAGCTCATCAAGCAAAAGATTGAGACTTCAGAGAATAAAACTGCCATTCCGTAAGGGGTCATCAATTCTTTAGGGATGGCCTCTGCCCCCCCTGACCCTCCCTTTGTGCCACCCCTGGCACAACGTTTTGTCAAAGTTTGAACAAAAGCAACTACAACTTATTAATGTCTCAATTTAAAATGATTATTTTAAAACAAATTCTCTCAAGGGATTCTGGGCCTTTAACTTATGTTTGCTGTTTCTGCTGTTTTGTTTTGTACAAATATGACAACTTCTTCTCAAAATGGCACATGGTGTTCTTTCAATTTTTCCATTTTGTTTCGAACCTTGTGAGCACGAAGCCGATGGAAATGAGACAGCGATCCCAACAGTATTTTTCCGCATAAACAAATGTTTGTCCCTGAGCCATTAGCATCCTGATAGATAGGCAGGGTGCAGATATGCCAGGCGACGCAGAAATGAAATCAAATGGCTCACAGAAGACAGAATGGAGAGTCTAATGCTGTGTGGCGCTGCCTCTGTGAGGGCCTACCAGATGCAATTCACCTGCAAGGTTAAAAGTTTATCTGGAGCTCCGAGGCACAGTAACGCCTCGACTTTATTTCTCATCGTTCATCATTTTGGCACTGGATGGCCTGCTGCTTCAGCAAAACAAAAGGAAATAAATACAACAACAACAAAATAAAAAAAAAACGCTTTGGCGCCTTTTGGTTTTCTTTTTCGCAAGATTTTAAAGGTGCTCTGTGGAAAAAAAATTAAAAAGGAGATATAAAGAGACGCTCTTGTCTTTCTCTTTTACACTCTGCGTGGAATCAAGTCACATTTTGAGTGGGAGTGCTGTCATACCTCGAACACCGGGAGAAGAAGCAGGAAAACAAACGGCCAGATTCATCAAAGAGAGGGAGCTGCTCTGCAGGGCGGGGAACGTTAGGCGTTAATCGAGGTTGGAACAGCTGAGCTAATACCACACACAGCACATATTTAGTCATGAAAAAGGTAAATGATGAGATTCAACAGCAAAAATGGGGGGAAAGCTTCATCTTTTATGACTTTACCTAAAAGCACGTCTTGTTGCGTGAACGCTGATTTGCTGTTTTCAAGATTTTATTTAAATGAACGACTTCTACGTGCTTTGTGCTATTTTAACAATTTAGATGTGGCAAAAATTTTGGCTTGTTCAGAAAAAGGCAGTTTTCTGTAACTTTTGAACTTTTCGAACTAGTTAACTTTATTTACAAATCAGAATTGGCTTTATTGTCATTGCACCAAAGCGCAGCAAATCTACATTTCAGTACAGCCCCTCCGAGAGAAACATAAACAAGCAAATATGGGGAGACGGAGGTGACTGAGGCCGCCGGCCTCAAGAGGTGCAGCCTTTTTTTTTCTTCTTTCAGATAAGGAAAAGAAACTCGAGGGGGAGTGGAGGTGTAAAAAAAAAATAAAATCTCGCACTGTGTACTAAATGGGGCACAGTGTGAAAGTAGCAACAAAATGACTTCAGTATAAAAACAGCGACATACTGATGACATCATAATACATTCATGCGTGAGGAGGCCGATGAGAGCAGTGAGTTGACCGAGGACCCTGTTTGAAAGTCTAGTCCTGATAAAGATGGCACAGTGTCTATCAGCTGGCTCAACTCTGACACGGATCCACAGATGTCCTCAGGAGGGGAGCGATATGGGGGGGGGGGGGGGGCGCTTCACAACCAGTAGAAGTTTGAGATA
>JARVGQ010000610.1:22641451-22651495 GCA_031762355.1 Hypsolebias martinsi | reverse complement strand
GTCACTCGCGCCCCCCCACGCATCGCACCGAGCCCCCCCAGGGGGGCGCGCCCCACTATTTGAGAAACGCTGGTTTAGCGGTAGCGGGTGTTGTTTTCTTTCCACCATAGAATTGAATCACCATCTTTGTGTGTCAAAATATCTACAATAACTACTCAGCCCTGCTTCTGCTGCTTCTTTCTTAGTGTGACCCACCACCTCCATTGCACCAGGTTTTCCTTCTAAGAGGCTTCTGACTAATGACTTTTTGGATTTTCAGATAACTCGACTTTTATCTCTTCAGCCTTTGTAATGATAGTGGCTGCTCTAAAGCTCAGACTGGTTAACACCATATAACAAATACATAGTGGCATGTTCTTACTTTGAAAGATTTGACTCATTCACTAAATTCTGACATTACAGACACTTTATTTTGCTATGAAGTAAACAAGTTAACACCAGAATATGCTTTAGCATTGGTAATGGCATATACAAGTTGTGTCATCACTAGGCATGGGCAGTATGAGGTTCTAAGAGTACATACAGGAATAGTTCACGGTATTGCAGTATTAAGTAATACATTTTTTATGCATTAAATGATTTACTTGCTTTTATTTAAAAATGAAAATTAATTTATGATTATTTTAGCTGCCTAAATAATTTAAAATATTGTTTGTTAATTTTTTGTGGGTATAATGTATATTAAACTAAAATAGGTAATTTGATTTTGATGCATAAACTGCAAGACTACAAGTGAACATGTGGACAGTCGTGTTTAAAATGTGTACCCTTCACTCAGTACACATTTTTATTTACATTTTAGATAAGGCTGAAATTTGAGTCCAATCACAAGCATTAGAATAAATAAATACATAAAGTTAATTAAAAAATTGTGTTAGCGGAAACACCAGACTCAACAGGTTGTTTTGTTTAGTTTATTCATAATTCTAAAATAACTGTTCCACCCATCTGTTATTGTTACTTGCGTCTTCCTTTTCGGGTCGCGGGGGGTCACTGGTGCCCATGTCCAGCCATCACTGTGTGAGAGGCGGCGTACACCCTGGACAGGTCGCAAGTCCTTCACAGGGGCACAGAGACAAACGAGACAACCACACCTAGGGACAATTTATAGAGTTACCAATCAGCCTAACATGCATGTTTTTGTTCTGTGGGAGGAAACCAGAGTACCCGGAGAAAACCCATGCATGCATGCATAGAGAGAACATGCAAACTTCACTTAAAAAGGGTTGCTGAGAGGTGGCAGCTCTACCAACTGCGCCACCGTGCTGCCCAGTAACAGTTCCTGTCTTGCTAATAATTATTGGCCTCATTACTAACATGTTACCTCTTGTAGCTTGTTGCAAACATTCCCATTCCCTTGGCTACAATGCACAACAGCTCAGACCAACAGATATTGTACTCTTTGGCACTTTGTTTTACTAGAGGGAAGGAAACAAAACAACTTTTTTTGTATCTTTAAAGGCATTTAATGGTGTGGTAAGATGGAAAGATTTTCTTTTTGACACCGCATACCTCAAAACTAGTACTTGTCTACATGACATAGTTGCAGTTGAGACATGCTGCACTCCCAACAGTTCCCCTTCTAAACAGTAGGTGCCATGTCCATGTTTGTCCACTGTTTGCAAGGTAAAAAATGATAGGGACAAATTCATTATCTTTCAATGAGACTGTGGCTGAGTGGTTAGAGCAGTCATCCTCCAGTGCGAGAGTTAAGGGTTCGATTCCACCAGCAGTCACATGCCGAAGTGTCCCTGGGCAAGACACTGAATCTCTCATTGCTTCCGATGTGTGTCCCATTGGTGTATGAATATGATAAAGCACTGATTATTCTTTGTGCAGAAATAGTAGAGTGCTGTACGAATGGGTAAATGAGGGCACAGATGGTGTTGTAAAGCACTTTGAGTATCTTGATAAACTAGAAAGATACTATACAAGTACAGTCCATTTACCGTTCCAACCTTAATTAGAGTCGTAGATGTATTTTGCAGAGTAAGTAAAATGTGGAATCCTATTTCACAAATCTCTACAGTTTTTTTTTTTTTTTACACAAACGGATGTGTTTTAATCTGCCTGAAACTACAAGAGCTACACCCTGTAGTTGTCTGGCTAGGTGATTAGATTTTCTTGCTGTTATGGGACTGGATGTAACGATCACTCTGCTTTCACCTTTAACCACTTTATATGAGCGTCAAGGGAAAGTGAGGTGGCTGTGTTTCAAAGAAGAACTGTATTGTCTCTCAGCTTAGTAAAAGGTCAAGCAACACTTGTATGTTGTCCCCTGTAGGCCATGTCAGAGACAGTCTTGTTAGGGTTAGTGTACAATACTGTCTGGCAAGGCAGTGGCACAGCAATTAGAGCTATTATTTTTTTTTAAACAACTTAATACACTTTAATTTAATGCATATTAATTGATGAGCTTCTGGATCTGCACTCACATAATCCACCAAGGATTTCTCAAAGGCAAGCACAAAAGGATTTTATTATCTTAAAGAGGAAGTGGTCTTTTGGGATGTAAAATGCGCCTGCTCGATTGTGTCTTACATTATGAGACGGACATAAGTGAAATGAAATTACAACATATCATCAGTGCGGTGAACGATCCTATTGAGTAATTGCCTCGGCAGAGCCATTGTTGTAATGTCAGACTTGCTCTTTTGGATGTGACAGAGGGCCTTTTATGAAGTCCTCGTGCAGGGGAGTAAAAAAGCAGTTTCAAGGTTAAACTGTGTGAAAGCCAAATGTTTGGGGAGGGTGGATTAATTTCATGTCCCATAATGTGATTTGCAAGATCTCCTCCTTTCCTGCCCTTGTTTTCGCTGCAGCTATCTCATGCATTTATAAGTGTTTACAGGGCTACTAAATGGAATTATGAGAGAGGGGGCATGCTCACAAGTTTGCCATATTTCCTAGCTCACCACCTCATTATTGATGTTATGAGGTTATTCCTTCAAAGTAAAAAAAGGATAGGTATTTCCCTATACATGTAGGCATGCTTTGCATTAATCGTCACATGTGTAAACACATAAAACAGTACCAGCACAGGATGGGAGGTGGCTCTAGGAAAATCACTGTGCATCATTAATTACAGGGCAGGCTATGAGGATGGGAGAAGGACCATTGCGGTAACAGATGCCTTGCTGTTTAGTTGGCTTTAGATGCCTATTCAACTATCACACAGCATCTGCAGCTTATCGTGTATGCATTTATCGGGCCAGCTAATGAAACCGGTTTCCTCATCTTGCTGGCAGTGTCTTAGCAATACAGATGTCCTCATAGATATGCATGCGTTTCATATAGCACCGGTGTAGATACATTTGTTTAAGCTCACACAGTATGTATGCAATTCAAGGAAGTGATAAAATCAGTGATTAAAGTCACTGTATGTCATGAGTGGGAGGTATGTAAGCTCATTATGGGGGATGGCACTATTGGTAACATTTCCACAAATCACTTGGTGATTAAAAAACAATAAATGTAATAAGAAGTCTGAATAATTTTTTTGTGTTTGCATTGTGACTTTACACTATAGTGTGGTAAGCAGAACAAGTGGTTTGACTAATATGTTCTATTAAAAAAAATCTCCTTAATCGAAAAACATATTCAGGTAAATATTTCTGACAGGGTAATAAAATAAAAGTAGGCAATGATATGAAGTTATGATTTAGTATGTAAGAGAAATGTCCGAAAGTTTCAGGTCAGGCTACATAAAATGCATTAATTTTCAGCTGTCTCAGGTCTCTTGTAAATGAATCCCCAACGCTCAATTGGACTAACCTGTATAAATAAAGATTGAATGGAAAAAATTACAGTAAATGTGTGTGCTTTATGACACAATCTTATTACCTGTAAAATATTTGTACACTTAATTCAGTTACAGGAGATTCGTAAAAGGAACATGACATGACCAGTAGCAGCAAAATAAGAGATGAGGGGTGTGAATCTTTAGAGAAGTCACAATTCAATTCACTTATCATTCAGAGGGTTGCGATGTGATTATAAAACGATTATAAAACAATTATCAGTGTATCTCCTTGCATCTCACACTTCAAACAATATGCTGAGCATATAATCTCTCAGACCTAAATATTTTGCTCTATGATGCAGTACAAAACAAGTTTCATTCAAAGATTAGAACAAAATTATTGTAAATTATTCCATGTTGTAGCGTGGAAATGGCAGTGTTAGCATCTTTGACATAGATTGACCACGTTCTATCGTAGCTTCAGAGTGTGAAGCATAGTACACAAGCACTGGGTTTTAGCAACTTAATACAGATGCATAACCTTTAGTTATTCTTTTCTCATAATTTCTCTTTTTTACAACTTTATTACCGGTACCCATTGATGTACTACCTACACAAAGCGTTTGAAAAGGCTTCAAACTGAAAGCGTCTTCGAGTCCTGAACACAAGCATTAATAACAACCAACGTCCATGTCTTTGCACTGAGTGAGACGTATGTTAGGAAGGAGTAATCTGTCACTTTTTGAATTGGTTAAACAATAGTCCTTTTTTTTCCTGCTTGAACTTTTCATTAAAAACATGTACATAATAATAAAAAAAGGACATTCAGGTCTTGGAAGCAGAATGTTTTGCTTTAAAAGTGCCATAGTTCAATTTAAATCTTTTGTTTATTTTTTTAAAACCTTTTTTTTATTTTACAAAGCATCAGCTGACTTCAGCAGGGGTGGAAATAATAAATAACAAATATGTTACTGTAATGAAGCAGATTTTTTTTGGGTACTTGTACTTTTATGAGTATTTCTTTCAAGTGTGTAACTTTACTCGTACTTAAGTACAATTTAGACCATGTAATCTACTGCACTACTTTTAAAATCAGAAGTTGCTACTGAGTACGGCCACAATTTGAATTAATATCCAAGCCGTTTTTCTGTAGCCAACAAGGTTCTCAGATTGCGAACGCGCCAATTACCTATGATGTTAGCAAAGGACAACTCCGTAGAGTAGAGAGTCGTTTGTGGACTGAAGATTTAGAGAAAGGCCAAAATGGAGACGAGGACAACACTGCCAACAGAGAAAATGACGAGGTAAAGGCTGAGGACGAGTGCCTGTGACCGTACCTGGAGGACTTTTTCATGTACAGAGGGTGAAAAGGAGACAGTGTCCAGATGCAAACTTTGTTTGATCTCTATGGTGATAGCAGCTTATAAGACTTCAGCATCTAATCTCAAAAAACATATTGTCGTATATGAGGTTTTACAACTACCTGTATGATATTGCTTTTTTATTGTATGTGAGTTATTAGTTTGGCAAAGTATGCAAAGATCTTAGAGATTGTCACTGCCATTGGTTTGTTTAGTACTAAAATAAGACGGAGCTTCTGAGCATCTGAGAAATATCCTTTGAGTACAATTTAAGCAGTGTAAAAGTACTTGTACTTGAGTACAAACTTTCAGTACTCTTTCCACCTCTGCTTTTCAGTGCCTGTTTTTGTACATTTTAACTCTGGAAGGACATTTATTGAATTCTTTAATTCCTTTACCACAAAACAACTTTTGTTTGACTCGAGTCAAATTGTTGCCCTATGTATGAAGTTGCAATTATGTTTAAACTGAACTCAGGGTTACATTTCCTTTCATAAACTGTTTTGTAGTTTTTTTTTTTTTTTTATATTTGTTTACCCTACCACTTTAGCCACAGTTAGACAAAGAGTTTGTAAAAGAGTGGTTCAAATCTGACTTGCATGTAACTGCTCATGTTTTTGGTATGTAAAGGCAGTGATTGTATGTCCACTAATGGAAATGCAATATGACAACAATTGTAACTAACACAAGTTTACTTAATGGCTTATTTATTATGCAAGATTGACTTAAGCTTTTTTTTTTTTAGCCTTGACTTTTAGATGCGAGATAAATTCACTGCAGCTGTGAAAATTTTCCAGATTGCTCCAGTCCTCTTTCAGCAGCATGAAAACACCCCATGTGGAGTCTTGGCATTTGAATCGCCTTCAAGCTGGACTTCCTTAAACATGTTCTTTCCTCTATATATACCCTATAGCAACACCAACGCAGTCCCGTCGTGCTGTTGTCTGCCTGAAAGTGGAGTTAGTCAGGGGGAAAAAAAAAGAAACAACAAGGCTGCGCTCCAACACTTTATCCTTCTTGCTTTCTTGTACTTTTTTGTCTCCACCCCAGGTAGCCTTTTCCAACCCTTCTTCACTGCAATGATGGTGTTGTTGCTTATATGATGTGTCTGAACACTTGTGCAGCATTAGGGGAAGTCAGGCATGTCAGAACCATGCAAAATGTCCCTCTGTGCACCCCATAGAGGTGAGACATATGGCAGTCCTTGTTCCCAGTCTTGTAAACTGTCTGTGACAGGAGATGGCATGCACACAGCGGAATTAGGCCAACACTAACTTGGACTTGACAGACAGCGGAGGACATAGTCTTATGCTCCCTCATCAGTGGGACGCCTATCATTGGAACCACTAATCAGCCCAGTGTTGTGTGTGTGTTGATTGCAGATTTATAGAGAAGTTGATGCACCCTGGGATGCTTCATAGCTTTGCTCCACCTGCGATCCAGGTTTTGCTCCCCTGTAACAAAAAAAGCCGTCACAGTCTTCCATTAGATCATCCATCACTATGTTAAAGAAGGTGACCCGGAGTTGTTTTCTAATTCACTCGTTAATCACCGCCGCGGCAGAGTTTCGAGTGCTGTCACTTTGTTCCCCTTAACAGCTCTCTGGGCAGAGACCATTACCGAGTAAACAGACAGCGAAACATAGCAGAAATGAATGAAGTTGCCCAAACGGCAAACACCCAGAGGTGAGATCAAATGGTAGGCTGGCTGATGAAGAGGTATGCTTATGGCAGACACTCTATTAAGAGGAAGTTCCTCCCTGCTGGCTCATAATGAACATTGTGAAATAGTTGTGCTTAACCTTTTTTTCTCCGCTTGCACTGAATTACGGGTCATTTTCATCAAAACGTGCCCTAATTGCACTCAGCACTGGAGAGAGAAGGGGGAAGGGACAACTGATGAAGAGAATGAGGTTTAGACTGGTTTGGCAAGGTGTCTATCTCACGGCAACATTAGCCGTGTTGATATGAATAAATCGTGACCATTATTTCCCATTCTGTATGTTAATGAAAGCCAGTTTTGTCCTTGGAGGATTACATTTCTGGCCTGAACTCTTCTTCTTTTCTCTGTGTACATGGTAACGCCTCCTCCAGATGTCCCCCACTGCGGGAGGCTGAGAGGCACATGCGAGAAGCTTACTGCAAACCACACACACAAACGTACACACATTCACGATCACCTCTGGGGGTGGCCATGTCAGCTGACCTGTTACGAAATATGGCTATATGGGCTGCGGAGCAATTGCGTTTTTTTTTTTTTCCCTCTCAAAATGAGAGTTAAATATTGCTGACAAAAAGGGCAGTCTGTGTGTGTGCATGCGTTTTGTAGGGACAGGGAAAACATCTCAGGAAGGAAAGTGTTTTCGTAAATCACAGACAATGTACCATCTGCACACAGCGGGGTGTATGAGCGACACTGGACCACTGCTGTGAGGAACTATTGCATTGTTATTAAATGGCTGTTGCCTCTCTGGCAGCCATATTAAAGCCTCAGATCTTGTGCCTGATGCAAGGCAGCGAGGAGGAAAAGTGCGAGAGGCAGGGGAAGAAAAACAACAATTCCAAACCAGTTAGGCCTTCTGGACGACACAGTGGACTGGAAGATGGCTGTAAAACTTTCTACAAAGAAAGTCTTGGCATTCCTTGAAGGAATGCATATCACTTGTTATCTTTTAATGTTTTAAACTAAGATCATTTTATGTCCAGAAATGACAAACCTTGAAAATAACATGCATGAGCTCATGGATTATTATGCCACTACTGGGGGTATCTAGTTATTTGAATAATAGAAGACAATTTGTACATGTAAACAATGTAAGATCTGAATTTTGTGTTAATAGATGTGGAGTACCTCAAGGCTCTGTGTTGGGACCAAAGTTGTTTATTTTGTATCTGAATGAGCTGGTTGATGTGTCGGGGCTTTTGCAGTGTGTTTTATTTGCAGATGATACCACTTTTTTATTTTTGTTCAGGTGAAGGTTTTGAACAGATGTTAGAGATGATACAGGCAGAATTTGTAAAAACACAATCTTGGTTCCAACTTAATAAATTATCATTAAATTTGGAAAAAACAAACTACAGGTACATGATATTTAGTAATGGAAAGAAAAGTATTGAAATCCCATTTAAAATTGATAGTATTGAAATTCATAGAGTTAATAAAATAAAAGTTTTGGGTGTCGTTATTGATGAGAAGCTGACATGGAAATCTCATGTAAATTACTTAAGAATGAAAATATCAAAATCAATTGCATTACTGTATAAAGTAAAAGTTTTTGAATGACAAAGCTTTGTACACAGTAAGTCCCCGAGTTACGACCGGGTTCCGGACCTAAGGACCGGCCGTAGGTCGATTTTGCCGTAACTCGGAGCACCGGCCACATGGCACCGGAAGTCCGGATTTTCGGCCGTAACTCAAAACCGAAAGCACATGGCAGCTGTAACGGCTTTTTAAACGCTTTATTTACAACCTAAAACAACGCCAGCACACATTTTGTGCCTCTAAAATGTATTTTAAAGCTGCTAGCTTGCTAACAGACAAAAAAAAAAAAACCTCAGAAAATAATGAAAAAAAGTGCCGTATGCAGCCGGATGATATGGTGCGTTCAGGTGCCGTTGTAAGTCCGAGTTGCTGTAAGTAGGGGGCACCGTAACTCGGGGACAAACTGTATAACCAAAAAGACCCAATAATTTTCATTATGTTTTGATATGCAAGACCCTAAAACTGAAAGAGGTTGGTCTTATTTTACCATGACTGTGGGTAAAAGATAATTTCTTGGTTTGATTCACTTGGTCAGATGGATCAGATATGCAGCAATTAACTGACACATTTTGTCAATGTGGAAAACAAATGAAATAAGTAAAATATATAATACTAATATATAGTATAATACTTAACTAAATCAAATGAACTTATTTATTTTTGTCTCTCAGAGATCAAAGAAGCTCAGAAGAAGAAGCGTCAGATGAAGGAGAGACATCGACAGGAGGACAGCATTTCCAATGCCATGGTCATCTGGAACAACGAGATCCTGCCTAACTGGGACACCTTGTACGTCCATGGACTTTAGTGTTCACGTAAATCAGTGTGTTTCTGCAGCTCATTGTGTGTGTGCGTGTAGGAAGGGTACAAGACGAGTCAGAGAACTGTGGTGGCAAGGGCTTCCTCCTGGTGTCAGAGGACGTGTGTGGAGCCTCGCCATCGGCAATGAACTCAACATCACACCAGGTATAAACCCACACATACCACAGAACACTCAGCTTTGAGACGTTATTCAGTTTTACTATAAATTAGGACTGCGATAGCTCGGTGGACCAAGCTGCAGTCTTGTAAACCCGAGGTTTTTGAGTTCAAGCCCAAGTTGAGTCAGAAAGGGCATCTGGTGCAAAACAGTCGCCAAATCCTTTATGCAGGATTGCTTGATGTGACGACCCCTGCAGAAAGGAGTAGCTGAAAGAAATGCATCAAAACAACGTGATGTTTGTTCATTATAAATATTATAAATGTCCAGACCAAAGAAGTGTCAATGACTGTTATGTTAGGACTTTGTTTTCTGAGACATAAACCTTCTTTTTTTGAAAACGTAATTAAAAGCCCATCGCTGGGGCCCTGAGTTATACACTCCAAACTGTAATTTATTATTTAGACTATGGTGAATTCTGTGGGTGCTCATTTAAGCATAAAAAATAGGAGCAACAGTGTCCTGATGCATGCTCATTAATCCAGGTAGAAAAATCTTAACAAAAGTTAAGTCGGGTCCTCTGGACGGGTTATTTTTTGTTGAAACATTTCATCTTTTATCCAAAAGACTTCTTCAGTCTGAGGAGCTGCAATAAACTGAGGTCTTATAAGCAGCACCTTCTCATATGCCCCTTATCCACAGGGCCTGTTCGGGCTCGTTCGGGCTCCTACATAACTAGTTGTGGCTGATTGTGTAGTTTA
>JARVGQ010000610.1:22454699-22465991 GCA_031762355.1 Hypsolebias martinsi | reverse complement strand
ATAATGCTCTGCTTGTGAAAGTAAATCTGTTGGGCTTCACCTCGACACTCAGACAATAATTCTGAGTGCCACAATGCCAAACAGGACAAGGGAGAGAGAGAGAAAAAAAGACGCACCATGACTCAAAGTGACCAGGTGCTTAATACTTAAACATAAGGGTAAAATTTGATAAAATGAGACAAGATAAACTATTACAGCGCAGGTGTCAAAATACAGCACTAGTGGTTCTAAGAGGGGTTGGAGATACCGGTACACAGAACAACACACTATTTCAAGAGATAAATTGCCTTTGCGACCCACACAAGAAAGTTGAGAATCCCATTAAAGTTGCAAGACAACCAAATGAGTTACCACCCTTTACAAAATGTCAAAACTTTTTCCTTTAGAAAGTCGTGTGTCTTGCTGGATATTTATCTTACTTTATTGACTTTCAGTTCAACCATTTTGGATTTATTTTTTAAGACAGCTCTTCTTTAATCCTTCCCTAGTCCCCATATTTAAGCGCACACCATCAATGTCAGGTGTAAGGAATGAATGAAAAATGAGTGGGAAAGAAGCCAGCGTTCAAAAGAAAAGATAAAAGATTCAGGGACTTCTGATACATTAAAATACAACAAGAAGGTCTGGTTTCTACAATAGGTAGCAAAGCATAAAAAAAATCTAGTACCTGTAATTTAAAACTTCATTTAAAAACATGTCACATTCTCAGTAAGAATAAAACAATTCAGCCACTTATTTTTGTTCCCTGTAGGAAATTTATGAGGATAACAATCTCAAAAGCACATTGCAGAGAACAGGGTAGGAAAGTTTAGACGAGTATCTCAATACTCCCCTAAAATTCGGCTACAAAAAAAGGTATAAAAATAAACAGTTTAAAAGACCAGCCATAAAAGAAAGCTTTGTTATTCTTTTCCTGTTCAGTTTGACCCAAGGAATGTCAAAGAAAACATGACGATACTCTTGATCCCAGTATTGTGTCCACTTTTCCATATTATGAAAGTTGTAAAAGTGTGACAGCATGTTTTGGACCCTGAACAATGTAAGGGAAAGCATTCTTTTCTAATAAGTCACAGCAGGACAACAACACAAACAGCTTCTATTTCATCACTGATAGAAAGTAACAACTTTACAGCCAAAAATGTTGCTACACAACTTCTGCAAACAAATTTGACCATTATTCGGTTAAACTTTTGTCACGAGTTGCTCATATTCTTTGGCTGAGGAGACAAAAATTCAGATGATGAACAGATTATTCTTAGCACTTAAGGGGAAAGTGAAGCTCCAGGATGTTTTTCCCTCTCTAATCCTATAAACATCACAAGCAACATCAACTTTAAACCATTTAAGCATTTTCGGGGAAGTGAAATACAAAAATTTGCAGCCTGTAGAGAGAAAGAGAATATTACAAGAGCAGGATTCGCTTCCTATTGAGGGAAGCTTGAATCAATGAGACTAAAATGGTTCAAGCTCTGAAACAACAGAAATGGGAGAGAAGGGAGTTCCAGATCGAATGAAGTGGTCGGCGTCTATCAAATTGTGCTGCTCAACTCGAGCACTTCCTCCACTGACAAACACTTGAGAGGAATAAGCGAACAAGCAAATCAGCTAACACTGTATGAATTTTAAAAAGCTGCATACTTATTAGGAACTAAATCTGAGAAGGGGATGTACGTTAAATTAAAAAGGCCCAGAACTGCTTAAAAGAATGTGTATTGCCCGCCACCAATCATGACAATTTTGAACTAAGATATTGAGAAACGAGGGCGTTAAAGCCAATTTGATAAAACCATAAAAAAGCATTAAGCACAATTTCATGATATTGCAGTACAACTCATGATCTACTAACGCTAATATATTTTATTAATGACTGTCAGCTCCACATTTAAACATAATGGCTGTAAAATTGATTGAGCTGTAACCCTTTTGTGTTTGCCAAGACTGCTGTGCTATTAAGACCATCCTGAACTGGACAGACTCCTAAAGTTATACAGGTGCATCAAAAAAAAAAAAAAAGATTATTGTGGAAAAGTTCAATTTTCCTTGTCATTCATATCAGAAAGTGAAACTCATGATATGGATTTGTTAGAGTGAAATACTTCAAGTCTTTATTTCTTGTAATTTTGTTGATTATGGTTTACAAATGATGAAAAAACAAAAATCAGCGTCTCAGAAAATGTCAGTACTGTATTGTGAAGAGGTTCAACACTGGAAATGCAGTGTCACACCCTAATCAGCTTAAATCAACTCCTACGTCGGGAGCTTCAAATGTCTCATTCCTCAAATTTAATTAATTTTCTGAGACACTGAATTTTGATTACCGGAATCTGTATGCCATAGTCATCAAAATTACAAGAAATAAAGGCTTGAAATATTTCACTAAAAGTTTCACTTTCTGAAATGACTGAAAAAAAATTTGGAACTTATTCATAAAATTATAATCTTTTCAGATGCACCTGTAATTGTAGATGTCAACCACATTTCTTGTTTTTGCCTTCAGCAGTGGGTGATTAAAAGTAAAAGTTTAAAAACAAAGTCTCACAGTGACATAACAGCTACTCCCGACAGTAAACTGTGAAGTGCAATCGGTGCAAAGGTCACGAGTGTACTGCTGATCACATGCTGCCTTCCTGCTTTCTTTTGTTGACAGTTTCTCATAATTTGTCAAGACTATTTTTGTCTCTGGGAGGCCCACGCTCAGAACATAGGGGCCACTGTTTACAGGGTGTGTTGACTCACAGCCAGGAGAGACTCTGGTCCACAGGCTCCACTCTCATTGCACAGCCCAGACGGCTCATTCATCCACACCAGCTGGGAAGCACTCACCCCCTCTCAGGTTCTCAACGATGCTCTCAGTGAAACATCAAGAGCAGAAGGGCCTTGGCAGTTGGATCAGCTTTTTGAGTCTTACTTGTGCTGCTATTTGTAATAATCATCACCGACCGCCGAAGGCAAAGGCAGAGCTACCATGTTATTGCCCATGTCTGTGTTTGTCTGTACCGTTTGCAAAATATCTCATGAATCACAGATCAAATATTAATGACACTTCAGAAACATCAATCATTGAACTGACCTTTACAAATGATTAACTTTTGGAGTTGACCCAATTCAAGATGGCCACCACAGCTAATTGACTTTAGCCATACAAAATTGGCTTTACAGTACTTCAGTGAATTTTACAGATATCGAGCTAAAGTTTGGTGAGGTAGCAGCTGAGCACCATTGGCCACACATACTTTGAGCGTGTAATATTTCATGAGAAAGTGCATAATGTTATTTTTTTTATGAACTAAACCAGTTTAATCAATTTTAAGTCTTTCCATTAATAGTACCGGCATTACAAAAAGTGCAAACACTTACCAGCACAGGCACTGAGAAACAGCCAGTCCATTTTCCTCATTCGGTTTCTAATCTGCTTCAGCTTCTTGAAGTCCACCTCCTGCTCCTCTTTGCTCATGGCTCCAGCTGCCAGCTCTATCCTCTGGAAGTCCATCTTGACGCGGTCCTCCCTTTTTGCCATAGGAGGGGATCTCCTTTGGCTCTGGCTTCCACTACAGCCGCCCCTCCGTCGAGCCACATCCTGTTCAATGATCAGGGGAGCGGACTCGGCAGATTCTGGCAGTTCTATGGACTCCTGGTTGTTGGGCTTGGGGAGGTCACACAGAACACATTTTGTAGTTCTGGGCAAGTTCTGGTAAGTGCATGCTGTACAAGTCCAGTGCTGCTGGTGGGTGTTGAGTCTGTTCCTGTCATTATACTCCTCACACGTGTCCACAGGGGAGTGGACAGCAGGGCGGCAGCCTGAAGACTGAGGGGACTCTGTGGGGCTACTGGTCCTGGGGCGCTGACACAGACATTGCGTACAGCGAATGGCACGTGGCCAGTTGAGATAGGTGCACATCTGACATGACCACTTATTGGCAATCTCAGCCATGCTGGCAGACCTGACTCTGGGTCTAGCACTGGAGTCAGGACAGATGAGAAGACTGCTTCCACTCTCAGTTCTTGGAGGATGCCATTCTAGACTGGAATCCAGATCTGGACTATTTTTATAAGGCTCTTCCGTGATGATGGGACCCCTCAGCCTCGATGCACAGCACATTGTACACTTGAATGCAGAAGGCCAGTTCTCATAGGTGCAGTAGTCGCAGACCCACTTCACCCGTGACTCCGTCATTGTGGGTAGCTTGTATTCCTGGTGGGTTCAATCCAGACAAAGACTTATCACTTTAAGCACAGAAATCAATGTTTAGAAATACCCACCCTCATGTGGGTCCTGTGGCTACGTAAAAGACAGTTAAAAAAATTACTCTGAACAAATAAACACAGAACAGTTATTCTGAAAAACAAACAAAAGCAATGCAAAAACTGTATTAACATTGCATTAAAAAGAGACAGTAGTGGTTGATGATTAGATATGGAATTAGGAAAATGGGAATTTTATTTCTAAAATGAATGCTCCACAGTGACTCATTTATATTTAAAATAAAAAGTGGGCCAAGAGCAAAGCCTTGCAGTACACCTGAAATAATAAATAACATTCCACAATGGAAACACTTTGTTCGCATTTAAAAGCTATTATTTAAATCACTGTAGGAATAACTTAAGAATTTAAATGATGACTATTCAAAATATCGTGGTCAAAAAGTAAAAGTTTGAATGTCAAAAGTATTTTTAGGTCCTGTAAACAATTATTTTACCCTAGCCAGGCAAATGATTGACCTGTTAAAACAAACAAAAATAAATCAACAGTTTCTGTAGGATGACGACAAAAATCGAACTTTAAAAGGATGCCATTTCTTTTTTTCTAAATGCCATATTATCTGAAGAATTCCCACGATTTTATTCTCTGACATCATAGATGTCAATACATAAAAACAGCTAGTCATATAGTTTTAGTCATTTTGACAAAAACTGGCAGCTAGCGAGTTTAATGTGATAGAAACTGCACATTCGCTGTATATATTAAGCAACGGTACTGAGTGTGAATAACACCATTTGTTTCACATGACTGGTGCATTTTTTACGGATGTTTCAGTCTTTAGCCTAAGCTAGGTAGCTAACTAGCACGCTAACCTCGTAGCTAGCATTACACTACACTGTCAATGAACAGCTCTTGAACATTAATGCAGAAAACATTGAACAGTTTTGAACATTAAAAGAAAAAAATATTGCAACGTCTTACCTTTAGTGACTGTGTTCGTCTCAAATGCTGCGGAAAACCACAACAAACCCTTCTTGTCCAGCCACCCCTCCCTCCCCACCTCCTTCTCCTCCTCCTCCTCCGGCACAGTCAAACCTTTCCCAATCCGTATTGTTTGGACTCCTTCGGATGGTCACATGTTTACCTTTACGGAAACAATAATCTCTAGCGGAACAAGACAAGCCTTACGAGGCTTCCGAAGTTCTCAAATTATGGTACAATTCCACCGCTCTTCATAGTTTACGCTGCCTCCTTCTAGTTTAATGGCGACGACAGCAACACCAACTAGAAGCAGAGCCAAAATAAACGCTAGCTAGCCTTCGTCACCAATCATCTGGGTGAGCTCGCGATATGATTGGCTGAGCGAGAGCAGCGTGGTGCCTTCAGGAGTCATCGGAATTTTTTTAGCCACCTTGAAATTCCATAACTAAAATTAAAAAAATATATATAAAATAACAGTTTTAGCGTTGATATTTGTTTTTGTTTTCCTGTTTGTGATTTTAGATTGTTATTTTTACAAGTATCCGGTCAAAAGTCAGCAACACCTTTTGTGGCTTGTGGACAGAGAATGCGTTATGAAAAGCAAGCAAATAAATAAATAACATCTAAAAAGTCCAAGTGTACTGTATACCTATTTGCATACTGTACTGTACAGTACTGTACTTTGAAACACTTTGCCAGTCCAGAATTACTTATACAGTATTTTAATTTCCGTTTGTTTATATAGCGCCAAATTACAACAGAAGTCGTCTTGGGCTCTATGTTTTACAATCCTAGTGATTTAAAATTGTTTGTACAAAGACAATAATAATAATAATAATAATAATAATAATAATAATAATAATAATAATAATAATAATAATAATAATACATGTGTTTATGCTAGTAAAATCATTTAAGGGACATTCAATAACTTTGACCTGTGTTTAGAGATATCACTTATTATAATAATGACTAGCAGAAGCTTTATTACAATTATCAACAGACATGTGCAGTATGTACTGTACAATAAGATTTTAACAGGCTGTCACTTTATAACAGGTAAAATGAAAATTCTCACGAGTAAAATCTGTGTGCTAGGCATCCAAAATGCCATTTCTTCTTATATTAGTTCCATTTCAAGGATTCAAGTTTCTTTATTTGTCATTCGCACCCCATGTGGTACATGTGGCGGAATGAAATTATGTACACGGGGTTCCAGTTACATCCAACAATAAAATGTAAGAGGAAAAACAATAATAAGATATAAGATATGAACTAAGAAAAACATTAACTAAATATACACTAAGCACTAGTAGCATAAAAACATTACGCCGAACAGCAGCACGAACACGAGTCTGTGTGAGCAGATGAGCACGCACAAACACATCACCATGAAACAGATCAGCAGCAACATGATGTGATTTTTTTTCACAGTGATTATTCTGGTTCGATATTCATGAGTCTAACAGTCTCAGGGTAGAAGCTGTTCCTCAGTCTCTGCACTTAATGCTCCTTAACCCCCTTCCTGAGGGGAACGGGGCAAAAAGTGTGTGTGCTGGGTGAGTGGGGTCCTTCATGATGCAGGTGACCCTCTTCCTGCATCTAGAGGTGTAGATGTCTGTGATGGTGGGGAGGCTGACTGACTGAATTATTGACCCTAACATGTCTTTAACTTATAAACTTTTGATATATTCTGAAATGTGTCAACATTGGGTACAAAAGTTCTAAAACTCTTAGATGCAACTGAGCTTGTTTAATGTCCATTTGTGTGTCACAAGGGTTTTACTATGTTTTACCAATTCTTGTGTAACTGAGAAATGGGGGCAGGGGGTGGTGACTTAATTGTATTTATTGTCCTTTGCATTCAAGATTTCTAAAAGATCCTAATATATTAACTCGTAGTGGCGTTATCAACATTATGTCAGTACAAATAAACACTTTATTTGAAGATATCGTCAAAGGGGCTGCAAGAGCAAATATGCCCTTTGCTACACAAATTGAGATTAGAGTTCAGGTCACAAGTTCACGCGCTTTCCTCTGGTTAAGTATCCTCCATAATTCCTGACTAAAAGTTCCCTCAGATTTTTGGGCTGCAATGTAAATGTTGTAGTTTGCATCAGTAATCCGTCAAAAGATGAGTTTAAGAACTTTTGAGGATGAAAACTTTGTATTTTAAAAACTCATCAGTTCTCAGGCTGTTGTGCGTCGTATATACTTTACAAAAGAATGACTTAGTATTTGGAGAATAAAAACTGTTTGTATTTTTAATCTTTAATAATCTATTTTTGCAGATTCTCCATTCAATGTCGTTAGAAAAATGTCAGTGTTCTTTTAAATGTTCTCGACTGTCTGTGCTTGTAGTTGTTATCATGAGCGCTTCACTCTAATCTGTGTCCTTTTCCCTTTCTTTTGAAACTATGACAACAACATAAACAAGATCTGGGACTTTTGACTGTGTGTTTTTCTGTGGTAATTGTTTGCCCAGCCTTATTATCAGCTGTCTGTGAGAATCAAATGGAAGAAATACTTAAATTTAACTTTAAGCCTTTTTGTTTAGATTTCTCTTCATATCAAAAGAAAATAGATTTTTTTTTAATTATCCTGAAAGTATAGGGGTTTTACCACCTTGGTGCCAAACCAACAGCATTTTCTTTTTTTAACCTAAAATTGGCTAAGCTTGATGTAGTTTGGCACAAAAGAGGGCTGGTTGAGATTAGTGTTTTGTGCATATATTGAGGTTTTCAGCTCCTCAGCTCCACATCGAAACCACTTCCTGTTTCTCATATTTTTGCAGTGATGTCATGGATTGTTGCTCAATCCTCCCTCTGTGTGTGTGTTTTATAACTGGCTCCGTCTGGTGCACTGCCCTGCTTACAAAACTTCTCCTTTCTATCCCCTTCATAGGTATGGCAAAATAGTGTCGACAAAAGCCATTCTGGACAAAGCTACAAATAAGTGTAAAGGTACGCAATGTTCCGTTTTTCTCATATTGTTCCTGTGTAAAGAGAATGATGCATCGCTTTCTCCAAGGTCCCCTTGCAGTTTGTTAGATGTCCCAAACCGTTCTTGAGATCTGTAGTTTCAGTTGATTACCGGTAGGCCAAATCAGGAAGCAGACGTGCAGGCTGCTGTTATTTTCGGCTGCAGCCCTCGTCAGTTTGTGAGTCACAAACGTGCTTCCTGGGAAGAAGTGCCCGACGTTTCCTCTTCCTGCTGAGTGGCACGGTTGGTCATGGTTCAGTTCTAGTGGGCTACCCTCCTCTTGACAAAGAGGGACTCACTGATTTTCTGCAGTGGTGATGAGATTAGAAGATTGCTTTGTCACTCTCGGGATTATGCAGATGCCGGTTAATAAAAGGCTCTCAGTGAAAGTGGGTGCCCTTAAAGAGCCTGGAATGTCGACCTCAGGTGGCTTTAGGAGCAACCTCGTGCGGTCTTAAATTTAACGTCATTCTGCGCCCTTGCTAACGCTGTTGTTTAAGTATTTTAATCATTACTAAATTAAGAGTTCACTTTAGTGACTGAGTGACCTCTAATTCTGCTGACAGAGCTCATCGTAACGTTTTAAATAGGTTAAATATAACAAGCGCAGTAGAGGATCAAGTATAAAGGTGCACCCTGTGTGCACCCCACAGGACAAAGAGCTGACCTGAGCTATCGGTTTCTGCATCCTCAGCTGTTTTTGGCTATGACTTTCACCCACACACACAAACAAAGAACGCCAATACAACTAACCTTTAGTACTTCATAAAGAAACATAAAGCACATGAACAAAACACAACACAGTGCTTCTACCACTGACTATGCCGCATGCCTCCCCAGGTTATGGTTTCGTGGATTTCGACAGCCCTGCTGCAGCTCAGAAGGCCGTGGCTGCCCTCAAGAGCAACGGCGTTCAAGCTCAGATGGCAAAGGTAAGAATTTATTACGGACCTAATCTGGATATCAAATGCATACAGGTCACACAGTAACACTCACCCTCCTCGTGGTTGAGCAGGCAATTTAAATCTAATCCTTGTAGGATTAAATAGCAGAGCAGGAATCCTTGACTCAAAGGGTGTACTCTGCTCATCTTTTAGTCTGTAAACTCATCAGTGATTCACAGAGTTGAGTCATGAAGTTATGTGCTGTGTTGTGTATATTTGATCATGTTCTTCTAAGGAACCATTTCAATTTGAGATGTACGCTCAGCACCAGAAGTTGGCAGCCATATCTTTTGTTAATTGCAGCTGGTGTGTCTGTTTGCATGTCAGTCATGGAAATGTTTGCAGCTCTGACTGTAATGATAATTGTTTAAAAGCGTTAACTGCAGTGAAAAGAGTTGAAATGTAGAAAATATGACTTTGCATTCAGTCATCACTAGTATTGGATATACATTCATGTTGATGTGGCTCAGTTTACAGTGGGTTGTTGCAGTTCAGGTGCATCAAACTTGATTTTGAAGTTGTGGAACTGTATTCTTAGTCACCTCTCTTTTTAACACATCCACCTTTCTCCTGCTGTACACTCAGCTGAGGCTGCTTTTTCATTTTAATATTTTTCTCACCTCATTTTGTTTTGATTTTGGGAGAAATCTGTTTAAGCTCTGCTGTACTGTTATCTGTGGTGCTTTAGTAAATCTGACCCTCCTTCTACTATTTTTACTGTAAACCCGGAAACACTGATAATCCTATGACTGCTTGCAAACATTTAAATCACACACAAAGTTATGGAATTTAAAATGACTTTACTGGGAAAACAAAACTGATTAAAAAAAATAAATAAATAAAAAGATCAAGTTTTATGATGCATTTGCCTTAAGGCAGAACTTGGATCTGTAATTTTTTTTAATCCAACCTAACTACAACTCGGAAAACCAGTTGATATGAATTGCTGTGCCCAGTGTCTGTGTCGTTTTATTAGTAGTAAAGGCCAATAACACTGTATTACCGGTACTCTTTTTTTTTAATGGATTCAAACTCTGGAGCAATTTGTTTCCTAATAATAATAGTCCAGTGCTGTATGTGTGACTGATTTAATAAAATATAGGCTGACAGAAAATAAAATAAATTGTTTATTACAGCTGATATCACCACTTTTCTTTTGTGAGGCAGCCATATTGGTGTTTGACGTCAGGGCTGATGAGAAAACGTCAACTTTCCAAGCCAGAATTCCAGTTTTTTTTTTATCATGATTAAACGTTTCTGACTTTTTAGTACAAATGAAAAGCCAAATCACCCTCAAAGGGTTAAACACACCTAATTTACTTTTCATGAGTAAAACAAGACTGAACGTTCAAAAAGACCACCGTTTCTTATTCTCGCTGCACAACATTCTGGTGAGAATATTTAAGCTTTCAGTCTGCAGCTGGATAGAGAGCTCTGTCATTTCTCAAAGCTTTGCACGTATTTCTTGAAAAGTGACAAACTGAAGAAATCCGTGTGGTTGGGAGGAAGTGGAAGTGTGTTGGGAACGTGACTCTTCAGTCAGTTTTGCTCTGCTCTGCTGAACATTTAGAGAAGCACTTGAAGACAGAGAGAGCCAAACATTATTGGCATGATCTAAAAAGGTTAAGTCTGGTCCTCTAGACATTCAAATTCAGATTTTTCCAAACTTAACATTTTTAGATTTTTCTGTGTGGATTATTGAGCATGCATCAGATTATTGACATTAATTGTAACTCAACTAAACGCTATCTACCGGTAATAGGAAGGCTTTGGACGACTTCATACTTTGGAAAATTCATGTAAAATGTTCAGTTAAAGCTATTTTGATAGCATCAAATATGAAGTAGTCTCTGTATTTTCTGTCCATTCTTGTGTTTGTGCTCCTCTGTTGGATTTACATGCATATTCAGCAGAATTTATTTAACAATTTATATGAAAAACAGACTTTCAGGATGGCAGAATTGTCACAAGTAGGGGTGCACCGATTGCAGTTTTCTGGCCGATCCCCGATTTGTAAAAAGTCTGACCTGCTGATTCCGATTTTGTTATATAAGTGACACTTTCATGTGTTATAAGGTCACAATGCACTTGAAGGCAGCCTAACATGGCATGTTTTTGGTCTGTGGGAAGAAACCGGAGTACCCAGAGAAAACCCACGCAAGCACGAGAAGAACATGCAAACTC
>JARVGQ010000610.1:22441467-22454338 GCA_031762355.1 Hypsolebias martinsi | reverse complement strand
TGGCCGATTTCCGATTTCCCAAAATTAAGGAAATCGGGGCCGATAAATCGGCCGGCCGATTTATCGGTGCACCCCTATTTTGTACAATTTAAAGGAGTTCATATTTAATCAAAACCAGATTCCATGTGAAATAAAATCTGTTTGAAAATATAATACTGTATATATATTTTTCCGACTATAAGAATATCATTATTCTTACTGGTCTTACTGTCTATCTTTTGAGGCTAGAAAGCGACTGGTTGATTCTACTTTTATGTTTGTGCTGGACTTTGGTGATATTTTATATATGCATGGTCCTCTTAAATGTCTTCATTCACTGGATACTGTTCATCATGGCGTTTTAAGATTTATAACAGGTTTAAAAGGTTTTACACATCATTGCACATTATACAACCGGGTTGGATGGACGGCATTGACCACTCGACTCCACCATTGGCATATTTTTATTTATAAGGCCATACTAGGATTTCTTCCTTCGTACTTGTTGGCCTTTATAAAGAGAAAGTCCACCGAAGGATACTCTCTTCGTTGTGAGAACTTTATTTTTACTTTTGGTGCCTGATGTCCGAACTGAACTTGGAAAGAAATATTTTCAGTTTTCTGCTCCATCTTCTTGGAACCAGTTGCAGAAATACTTTATAGATGAGCCTACAGGAGCTGTTGCCAGTAAATGTTTTTAAGGCTGTTCTTACTGATTTGGAGAAGGAATCATCTGTAAATGTTTTAACTGAGGATTTTTTTTTATTTTTTTTTATTGATTTGTATATGACGGAGCTAACTTTTTTTTTTTTTCTGTGAATGTTCTGTAACCTCTGTGTGCTGCTGCCAGTCTTGGCCAGGATTCTCTTGCAAAAGAGATTTTTAATCTCAATGGGATCTTCCTGGTGAAATAAAGGTTAAATAAAATTAAAATTATCACCAGAACCCAAAAAAAAAAAAAAAAATGCAATTACAGTATACAGAATGTGTTTGGTATGGTTGGACCAGACGTTTGTGATTATATGCTACAAGCTTTTGCCATACAGGGACACGGCCTGAACCTTTTCCTGTTTTTTGTAGAAACTCGTGGGCGGGGCCCAACTTAAACTCGACTGTAATTGGACTGTATGCTCGGCCCCGCCCACTATTTGACTCCGCCCTAAGCAGCGTGTTGCTTCACCGGCTGTCAAAACGTGCTACGGAAAAACATGGCTGTTCCTCTGCGCCGGTTACATCACGTTTCGCTCCACGTTAGCAACGGGCAAAAATTAGCGTACGACCTCGTCTCCAAATACAATTTCAACCTATTTGCCACGAGGATAACCGACAGGTCCAGGCAGGTGGCTTTCAGGAAAGGAGCGGCGGTTTTCGTGGTGAACGAAGGCCCGGGATGCGAGGAGGCGGGTAGGCAGGACGGCGTAGCCCCCAGACATCCCGCACATCTACACCGAGGCAAGCAGCGTGATTCCCCGTCGTGTCTGTACGACGTCCACCCCCACCACCCGGTGGACTCCGTCAGCAACGTGTGCTTCGAGGTGGAGGATGTGGAAAGGTCGTTCAAGGTGCTCCGCCGTCTGGGCTGCAGTTTCCTGGTGCCTCCCACGACTGTGGAAGACGAGGACGGTGCCGTCACCTACTCGGTGGTGAAGTCGGTCGTGGGGAACGTGTGCCACACGCTGATCGACAAGACCAAATATGAGGGGGACTTCCTGCCCGGGTTTAATGCCACGGACAGTGATTGGAGCGTGGAAGAGGACGAGCCTTGTCCTGTCACACATTTTGATCACATAACTTACGCCTGTCCCAGGAAGTCAACCCACCAGGTCATGCAGTGGTATGAGAAACTCTTTGGCTCCCAGAGGTTTTTCATTGGGAGGTAAGACACTGTTGGTGATTTCAATCAGCACGTGTTTTGTTTCTACTGACCGAAACGTTTTGGTGTTTTTGCAGCAATGAGGATGTGGACGAAGGCTTTGTGGTGAACCAGGAGGGCGTCGGACTACGACTCACCGCCATGCAGTTCTGGAAATGCAGCGAAGCGGGCATCGCTCTGCCCTTCGTGCACAAGAAAGAGCCCGACTGCAAGTTTGTCATTGCGGAATCCCTCCCTCATCAAGGTCAAGCTCAAATCTTGTCAGATATTTTCATTTATAAGGTCGTAATGTTTGCCCCCCACCCCACACACACACACACACTCTTTTCTAGGCACAGATTTCTTCTGTTTGTGCCTTTCACTGTCCAAACATGGCCCTGTCAAACCAACCGACTGCTGCAACGTTGGTAGACAGCAGAATTCATGATTCGATCAATCACCGCAAGGCGTTCAGGTCCCAAAGCAGCAAAGTGGCCTCAGACCATCACACTACCACTACCGTGTTTGACTGTGAATGTGATGTTATTCTCTTGAAATGCATAGTTTTATACCAGATATAACGGGACGCACACCTTATTAAAAAGTTCCAGTTCTGTCGCATTAGTCCACAAACTGTTTTCCCAAAAGTCTTGGGGATCATTAAGATGTATTTTTGGCAAATGTCAGAGTACTTGGTGTTTGACTGGAACCCCCCCTCCCACATATGGAAGACATTTTTGCAGTTCATCTCCCTCTGATTGTTTAATCATGACTTTGAGTTGAGTGAGGCCTGTAGTGGTGTAGATGTCATTGTGGGACCTCCTGAACGAGTTGTCAAATTGCTTTTGAAGTTTGGTCAACTACGCATGGGAAGAAGGAATGTAAGCTCAATCATCCACGTAGATGACTATAAAAAAGGTTAAATCCTGTCATCTGGACCAGTTTCTTTAAGGGAGAAAGGTTTTGTCCCCCATCCAGAGGACTTCCTCAGTCTATGGCCTGCCAAACAGATTTATCCCATAGGTATCCTTCACTGCTGTGTTTCTAGCCAACCTCGTTGGAATCTCAAAAGTCGACTTTTAACACAACCATCCAAAACAATCACTCATCATGTACAACAATCAAATGTTTTAGACCAGATGACCAACTTGCTACTCACAGAAACAGCCTGAGGACAACCAAGGCGAAAGTGGGAAGGTTCCACCACTGTTCTATGTTTTCTCCATTTGTTCATAACTGCTCTGTTTAAGACTTTTTGATTCTACAAATATGCCAGTACAGTGATTCCTCACCGGTCGCAGGGGATAGTTCAATCCAAAAAGTAGCTTTGTTATATTTATTTTATTATTTATACTGTATATATATTTAAGGCTTTATAAGCCCTTCCCCCACTCCTACAAACCTTTCCCACGCTCTTATAAACACTTTCTACATGGTATGTTCTTAAACACTATGGTGATGAATGATGATTAGATGAATTTACAGTACTGCACAGCAGGTAAAGTGCACACAATGTAAAATAAACAGGTTTTTAAAAAAAATGCAACGCAGCGAAGTCTCAAGAAGTGAACTGTGATATAGCGAGGGACAACTTTTAATTCAACCTTTATGCAGGTTAATCCCAATGAGCCTCGGGGACTCATTTACAAGAGAGACCTGGATTTTAACAAAGAGTGATGACAACAGTGGACAACAATAGACAATCATAAAGGATGAATACAAATTTAAATTTAAATTTTCTTTATTTATTGTTTTTAAACAACAACAAAGCAACAACTATCATCGGGCCTGGGTGTAGCTGGTGAAACTACCAAGCTCTAAAATAAAATGGCATTGAGTTATAGTTTGACAAGAGAGGTGATTACTTTTTCCACATAGACTGCTTGATTTGAATAGATTGTTTTTTTTTTTTCCTTTTAATAAATTAAATAATCATTTTAAAACTGCCTTTTCATCCTGATTCATGCTTAGGCCTGTCGCGATAAACAATAAATCAATTAATCGCCTGATAAATGAAAATGATCGACCTCATTTTCATTTATCAACTTTATCGTTCGTTTCTTCATCTCTCTCTACTGAAGACACCGGATGACAAAAAGTTCAACTCCGGTGCTCTTCACTGACCCCTCTCTTTCTCTTTTTTTCTTTAAAATCAATTTTATTCATCCAACATCGCGGTTTTGGGTTGTTAAAAGCAGCTAAGCTGAGAAGCTAAACTAACAGGCCGACCTAAAAAAAAAAAAAAAAAAAACTCCATCTTGTCGAAGCTCCAAAAATTCAGTTGAAACCCGTGCCTTTGTGTAAAAAGCTGTTTTTCTCTGCAAAAAGAAGCTGAGAAATTGTTTACTGATTTTTTTTTTTTTTAATTAAAAGCTTTGTGTGACAAATGCTATGCTAAAGAGCTCAAATCACAGACAGCCCATGTCACGTCAAGGGGCCTCCCTCCCATTTTTCTTAAAGAGACACACTGCTCGCTCCCTCACTATCCAACCTTCAGTTTAAACAGTCTTATACTGCATCCGGTGGTTGAAAAAAAGTACTACATGCAAAACAAATTAAACAATTCTTCTTAAATTTGACAATAATTACTAACTATTGTCAAATTTCAAACAGTATTATTGTTTATCGCAATAATTTCTGAGATAATTAATCAGAAAAATCTAACAAAGATCAATCCGGTCCTCTGGATGGTTTCTCAAGATTTGCCTTTTGCAATTACTCACGTTATCTTTGTTCAATAATGAAGTTTGGGTATCTTAAAAAAAATAAAATAAAAACTCAGCAAAATAGAGGAAATCTAAGAAGTGGAAAAAACTTTCTTATGGCACGTCAAAGTTCATGCTCAATAATCCAGGTAAAAATTCCAACAAAGTTCAGTCAGGTCATCTGGACGATTTCTTTGATTTGTTGAGACGTTTCCTCCTTCATCCAAAGGACTTCATCAGTCTGAGGAGCCACAGCAAACTCAGTCCCACAAGCAGCACGCTCACATAGTGGGCCAACCAGTTTGCTGGTTGACCTGATTTAACATTGTTGGATTTTTTTAAAAAACCTGAATACTTTGTTTTGAACCACTTTGGCTATGGTTGCCTCAGAGGAGTCGAAGGGGGAGAGGGCGGGCCCCAGAAACCATCTTATCACCATCAAACTGGTTGTCCCACTATGTGAGTGTGCTACTTGTGGGACTCATTGTTGCAGCTCCTCAAACTGATGAAGTCTTTTGGATGAAGGACGAAACGTCTCAACAAAACAAACAAACCATCCAGACTTAACTTTGTTGGGTTTCTTAGGGCACACTTTTCTGTTTTATGACATGAAAACTCACAATTACACCATCGATATTTGTTTATTTTAGGTCGCAACCAGGTCGACACCTTCTTGGAGCAGCACCAGGCTGCAGGGATCCAGCACATTGGGCTGTACACCAACAATATAGTCTCCACTGCCAATGCAATGGCTGAAGCTGGTGTCCAGTTCTTCTCTCCTCCTCCCGCCTACTACACACAGGTTGGAAATGAATAAGCCTTTGATTATAATTAACAGTATTCCAGTGATTAGGATCATTATCTTATCTGCAAACCATCATGGTATGCCCTTTTGTGCACTTGCTGTCTGCTGTGACAGATTGGAAAGCAGCAGGAAATAGAGGAGGCAGGACACAGCCCTCAGACGCTGTCGCAGCATGGGATTCTTCTGGATACAGACCTGCACCAGGACCCCTCATCTCAGGGAGCTCGCAGCGAAAACAAAAAGTGAGATGCAATCAGAAGCTCTTAATGTCTCCCATTATTTTTAACCTGTACCACAATACATCACAAAATCCCTGTAAATGTGTTGATGCATCAATTTTATAGTTTCAAAATAAAAGCTTGCCGAAGCAGATGCTCATTTATCGTTGTGTGTCTTTACCTGTCTGTTGCGTTTTCAGATATCTTCTTCAGGTGTTCACCAAGCCCATATTTGCTGAGGACACCTTCTTCCTGGAGCTGATAGAGAGAAGAGGAGCAACGGGCTTTGGCGAGGGCAACATCCGGGCGCTGTGGAGGTCCGTGCACGCGTACATGGAGAACGAACGGAAGGATGCAGACAGAGAGGGATCTGCAAAAACTGTGCAATCTGCTCAATAATGGTCCACCTTTTTTTCTATAGGTTTAACTTAATGCACATCATTGTTACAGTGCCTGCTTTGGAGATGATATGTCAAACGTTGAAAATGAATTTACTTGTACTGTTTATAAACTTGCAATTATATGATGCACTGCACAAAATAATGCATAAAATGATGCTACTGTGCCTGAAATGTTCTATCAAAGTGACTCACTGGGTTTAAAGAATGTGTTTCTCATTTAACCGTTCCTCAACAAGTCAGCTGCTCATATTGTGTGAATGTTTATGAAGCATATGCTGGTGAAGATTCTCATTCATCCAGGACATGATAAAATCAAAAAAAGTTCAATACAGAAACAACTGGACTTTATTTGTAAGAGGAAAACGTTTCGCTCTCTATCTGGAGGAAAAAAGCTCTCCAGATAGAGAGCGAAACGTTTTCCTCTTACAAATAACGTTTATGAAGCATTCACACTATTGTGATCTATTTTTCTTCCGCACGTTTTTTGGCATCTTTCTTGTTCCACAATTGTTGTGCTATTTCAACAAATCATAAAAGAGAACGTTCAGGAGAAGGGTGCTATGACTTACTGGTGCAACTTTAGCTTTTTGAAATATTTAGCCTTTTCTGACACTTTTTTCTCTTAATAGGAAATGAATTGAGCTCATTTTACATCCTTCAAATCTTTAGATATGTTTACAACCTGTTACTGCTCTTTCGTTCCAGTTCAGCTTCTTTCAGCTTCCTTTTGAAAATTTAAATTTTTTTCTAGCTATTTTCAGATCATTTCAGCTGTTTTTAGATTCTTTCTGCTAAAATGTTTGTTCTTCTAACTTTTTTCTGATAATTTCAGCTTGTTATGCTCTTTTCAGCTTATTTATGCAAGTTTCTACTATTTCAGCTACTATTTAGCTGTTTTATGCTAATTTTAGTATTTTTTTTTTTCAGCTTATTCCACATTTTCTGCACCCATTTAAACTTTTTTCGACCTAATTCATGAAAAGTGTGCCCTCTCTACTTTCTTCTGGTAATTTAAGCTTCTTTCTGCCTTTTTTTTAACTACTTTTCAGCCTTTTTTGTTGTTAATTTCAGCTTCTTATTTTTTCCAGATAATTTCTCATTCTTTGTGCTCAATTCTGCTTCTTTAAGCCTAATGGGGCAAATTCTTTCTGCTTTCTTCTGGTAATTTAAACTTGTTCTACCTTTTCAGCCTTTTGCCATTTTTATCCAATTTCAACTGTTTTCTGTTAAATTCAAGTTTTGTGGTAATTTCTGCTAATTTCAGCCCTGTTAACTTCTTTCTGCTAATTTCAGCTTGTTATGCTCCTTTCAGCTTATTTATATTAAGTTATTTCAGCTACTATTTTGCTGTTGTATGCTTGTTTTATCTTTTTACGCTAATTCCATGTTTTGAGCTAATTTCAGCTCTTTCTGCTTCCTTCTGGTAGTTTAAGCTTCTTTCTGCCTTTTCAGCTATTTATATTTGTTTTGCTAATTTAAGCTTTTTTTTTAGCTAATTTCCTAAATTTTGTGCTCATTTCTGCTTATTTAAACCTAATGTGTTCTTTCTGCTCTCTTCTAATTTAAGCTTGTTCTTCCATTTCAGCATGTTTTTAGCTAATTTCAGCTGTTTCTAAGCAAGTTTTTCTGCCATAATTTACACTGCATTTTTTTGCAGGAAATGCAATTTCTCTACTTTCTTTTAAGTTTTGAGTGTAGGATCTGTTTGTTTTTTTATAATAAACTTTTTGTCAACTTTTAGCACAAGTGTTTAAATTACCAATTCAGAACCAAAAAAAATAGTTATAATAGTATTTAACTGGTGAACAGTGGCATGATCTTCCAATAAAAGCGTTTTAATTTTCTTTAAACACTTGCACTGATCTTGGTTGCTCGTTGTTTGTAGTGAACTCATCCAGACAGTCCTCACTGAACCGTTGCTGGACAAACAGATGCTCCTCTTTCAGACACAGAGGAGAGTTTTAGCAATCTGCACCGTTTGGCAAAGACTTGGCATTAGAGCTCACGGAGATGTGCCAGATCAATTAACTTGGCTATAAACATCATGGGGGAGGATTAGCCGGATAGATGAAAAGCAATGAAACTTAAATTTGAGTTCCATAAAAGCCAAATGCTCTGTTTTGAATCTGCTGATTGGAAGTGGCAGTACCCCACTGAGTTACAACACAACAGCTGTTTTAAACTTGTGTATTTCTGCTGTTTTACTTGTTTTGATCCAGCGAAAGGTTTGTAATCTCAATCATCCAGGTAGATAAATACAAAAAAACAGGTTAAATCATGTCACCTGAAATGTTTCTCCCCAAAAGAAACTTGTCCAGATGATGTGATTTAACCATTTTTGTACTTATTTTGATGTAAAAAAACGGCCTTTGGAACAAACCAGAATGTTAAACAGTTGTTTATGTCATGTGTTTTTCTCTCGGATAGATTTACACCCTTGAAATAACTCCTTTGAATGAAAGTTTTAGCAAAGTTCCTGTTTTTGTTAGAAATATAACTAGTTTTTCCATGTGATGAGTGAGGATTAGCTGTTGGTTATAGTTGAGATGGGTAACCATCTGCCTCCAAGTACAGATGGCATTGAGCAGGGGGGTGGGGGGTGTCTATTAAAGACGGCAAGCTAAAGTAAAGCTATTAAAATTAAACAAATGCAAGAAAACCAAGCCTTTACCTCCATAGATTAAGGATCTATCATGGATATATATTTGGTGGATACTGCCCCCTATGGTTTTTAGAGTCACAACACAATCAAACCTGAAACCTCATGTACCACAGAGAAAATGTGATTATCTGCATCCTAAGAAGTAAAACACTGCCCTAGTGTGAACGATAAATCTTGGGTTGCCATTTACACAAAGAAAGCAGACAGTCTAAAACCTAGTGGGACCGTCTGGGTGAGATTAGAAGAACACAGCAGATGTTACTCCTTGATTAACAATTTGTTTGCCAGGGGTGAGTCTAAAGCTCCCACCCTGATGAGGCCAAGTGCAGCGAAAAGTCTCTTAATTTACTGCATGTGATGTTAGGACATTTTGTCCTCTACAGCTCATACATTGTAGTTATGGTTGGCACTGTTTTCTAGTCCCATACTGAAATCTCACAATGCATGAAATGCTCATACATACAGAAAGAGAAGCAAAAGTACAGTTTGCACATGCTGCACTGTAAACAAAATGTATGTCCCTTGGATCAGTGGTTCCGAAACAATTTGGTTTCTGACCCGCAACAAAGTTAGACCCCATCTACTACTGGTTGTACACGCTGTGCTCATTATCCTATTAAACAAGGACATGCACAGCTTCAACACCTACAATACATTTTTATTAATGTATCACTCCTTATTAAATGCCTTGTAATAATTATGGTGAAAAATGACCACAAGCAATAATTTTTAAACGTAAAATGATATTTGGTGATTATATAAAGAACACCCCTTGGTGTTTCATAAACCACACACAGTCTATAAACAGTTATAAAAGTCAACAAAGTTCATGCCCAATCATCCAGGTTCCAAATCCAATAATTCCTGACTGAGAATTATTGGATTTACAAAAGTATTTATTATTACTTTAAAACCGGTGTTTGTTACTTTTACAACAGCTGTGACAAAACAATGTACTATTAACAAATAATTAAAATATTTTCTCAAGACCATTCACTTGTTTCATAACCCACCCTGACTTTGGAAACCACTGCCTACTTGGTAGTTGGTTTTAAAAATTAAATGATTATTTGCTTTCTTGGTTAATCCAAGAATAAATAAATAAAAGTTTGAATCTCCTTGGGAAAATCTATTTGCCTGTGTATTACTGCACTGTATTTTTTTTTTTTTTGTACTTGTGTGTGTTTGTATATAAATGAACAATTTAAGCCTATTTTTTTAGACTGTATACTAATTTTAGCCTTTAAGCATAATATAAAATAATAGCATAAAAAATGCTGATGTAAATATGTTAGTTTCTGATTGAACATCTGTTTATAATGATTGAATTTATTTGGACTGCCTTTTGTCCGACCAGAACTCATTTAGCGAAAGTATATATGTTTATTTAATTCACACATATATATGTTACTCACACTGTGTATTTTATATAATACATTTGGGGTTTTCTAGTGTAACACCACTGTATACATGTACAGTATCATGAAACCAGCTTGTGTTTATGCATTGCTCGAAAACTGATTACTTTTCATTGCTTCAGGGTGGATTGACCCACTGGCTAAGTGTGGGGGGTGGCCAATTTTACAAACATGTACTAATTATAAATACTTAATATTTTTTCGATATCAACCTCAATTTAATTAAGAGAAAAAGATAAAATACGTCAATTAGCACAAAAAATATGAGTCAGATACGAAATTTTAAGGTAGAAATAACTCAGCAAAAGCGGTTCACCCCCCTTGTAAAGTGGTATCGCCGATGTATGTTGTCACGGGCTCATCAGCGTGCAGTTTTGTCGGATAGTAGAGTACTGGGGCAAAGTTGTAGTTTGCACCAGTGCTGGAAGTGAGCTGCTTGTCTTGCTTCCTGCTTTGGTTTCTTGTTTTTCTACTAAAAGAAAACGCAGCAGGGTTAGACGAAACTAAGCAGCTCCCAGAGCTGTGGGAGAAAAATCAAGAGGCCCATCGTAATGCTCGTGAGTAATAGTTTTGTCGAAATAACAAGATTATTGCGATAGAAAACATACCAGCATCTACATGTATGCACAAAGAATAGCTTGAGCTTTCTTGTGCTTTGAAATATAAATATATACATAGTTGCGCATTAGTGTTTATTAAGATGAACATTTTGATTTGAAGTGACTAGTTGTAAAATAAGTTTCTCGAAAGAGGCTAAACTCCAGAAAGCTAGCTTAGCAACGTTTTTCCTCACGTTAAGCTTTCCTGTTTTTTTTTTTTTTTTGTGTGTGTTAATGCTCATAAAATTACTATTAACATAATACTGTTGGCTCATCGTTGATCCAGTTTAGTTTGTTTTGTATATACACGTATATGGCTAATCAGAACCCATACTGTATGTATATTAAATATGTAAATATAAAAAAGAGCGTGCTTGGCTTATTTGACACTTTGACTAGGGTGAATTAAACCATATTCACTGCCCAAATTTAGCATGAAATGCATTTTTATTTGAAATGTCTGACTAAGAAGGGTGCACACTTTGATCTCAATCTGGTTTCCTCCAGTTCAAGGCGTGCATGTCGAGATGTTTGATGACAAATGTATGCCTTGTTTGAATGAATAAGTCTGACTCCACATTAGTTTGTGGCTTTGTCCTTTTTGGACTTTTGGTTTTCAGACTGTGCTCTTGGCAGTGGATTTACATCTTATCTTTATCAGCAAACCTTCCCTCCAGGTATGAAGTCTGGGCTGGCTTTACACAGTGGGATAATAAACCAAAACACTGTTAAACTTGAATTCCTCTGTCTTTTTGTGGGTGTGATTACAACTGTAAAAAGTTCATACCTGTTTGGAAGAGACATGTCAAATACGGGTAGATGACAAGTACAGTATAACATTTGCTGCACTTTATAATCTATAATTAGTAAGTCATGCCCCTTTGAGTTATTTTTCTTACATGAGGGGTTGTATAGAAATGAGTTTGGGGGACCTGTTTGTGCCGATCACTCACACAAGCTCATTTTTCAGGCCTTTTTTTCTTGTGTGAAACTGAAAGCCATCCACCTGGAGGGCAGGCAGGCTCATATGAAAAACAGTTTTAACTCGAGTACAAGCTGCCTATCAGGGCTTGCAGATGATTCCTCTTTCCTTTTCCTTTCCCTACAATTGAAAATATCTCAACACACATTGCAGATCTTTTGCATTGTAACAGCCCGATTACGATCATTGTCCACATTTTTGTGTGTAGTCAAGACATTTTTCCATGTAAAATCCATAGTTTTTTCACCTTCATGTGTAAATTTAGATTGAAAAGTCCGCTAGATCTGATCTCTTATTAGCATGCAATATTATTATTCTGTTGCTGTTGTGTCTTCAGCTCTGTGTAATTAAGGGACTTTGTTAGGTTTAGCATTCAAGTGGACAACATTTCTTTCCAACTTGGACAGGATTCCTGAAAGCCTTGATTACCAAGCCCAACAAAGCTCCTGTTCTGGACAAATGTATACAGTGCAAGTGATTATGTATGAGATAATTAAGCAGCAAGGCTGCTTTAAAACGTAGGCCTCCCTGGCTGCCATGCATAGCCATGCTGAGTCTTTGTGTTTATGGTAAGTGGGCAGCTGCATGCCTGTGAGACTTGGCTGTACCCCAGGCCCTCAAAGTGAGCCTGATAACTACTATTGAAACCTCCCAGCCATGCTCATTTCTGACTATTCAATCGCAGCTTTGAATGTAGAGCAAGCCTCGCTGTCTGACTTGAGTTTAATTTCAGTGAACACGCGGACAGCTGTGGGCTGGCCAACACCTCCCAATGAGTTTCATAAAATTCTTTTCAGTCACTCAGCCTTGACAGTACTCGGTACCACCTGCCGCTTGAGGGACCTACATAATGACACTAACAAAGGAAGTTTCAGATTTCAAAAACTTGGGAGTTTTCATTTTCAGTGCTGCAGAACAAAGCAGAACTTGTCTGCCATTTTAAATGTAAGGCTTAGTATTTGCACTACCGGTACACTTAAAACCCCATTTCATAAAAGTTGAGACGGGCATGTTTACTGCTATGACTCATCTTCTCTTCTTTTGACAACAGTCAAACTTTTTTTTCTGAAATTATTCTATTTTTATGTACAGTTTTTTGCAGACTGGTGAACCTCTGCCCATCTTTACTTTTGAGATATTTGGCCAAATGCTCTTTTAACCAGTCCTCTTACAGACCTGCTGCCATCTGAAGCTTTTTTTTTTTTTTTTGCAAAATGTTGCTCCTGCTCTTTCCTCATAATACATAATAA
>JARVGQ010000610.1:22395865-22406694 GCA_031762355.1 Hypsolebias martinsi | reverse complement strand
CCTGAAGTAATTTAAAAAAAAAAAAAAAAAAAAAAAAAAAGCAAAAATTTGTTTTTTTCAAGTTTATAAAACGATTTGTTTGGTAAGCCATTAGCCTAGCATTAGCTTGTGCTCTTTTCTCCCTATACTGTGCTCTGTAACTGATGTCATGGCTAATAAGGTACTAATTACTGATAACTAGATGACGGAACGCTTCAAAAACAGCCTGAATATCCCTTTAAGCAACCTGACAATTCTCAGCAGAGGTGGCTTTAAGTTAAATAAACAAAGATAAGCAGCTGTAAATTTGTAATCTTCGCTCCGGTGATGGAGAGGCTGCTTCATTTTTGTTTACAGAGTGGGAAACATGAGCTCGAGCGGCTGCAAAATCCATCAAGGCCGCTTCGTCCTGCATTTATCATCTCTCAAAACAACTCACTTCCCATTTCTAGAGGTTTGTTATTGTAAAACAAAAGCTGCTCCGATTTGAAATCCTGTTGAAACCAGAGCCAAGGCTAAATATCCACTCACACACCCGCCCCGGTACCCTTAAGGTCTTCAGTAAAAATGACTCAGACAAGATCAGGAAGATGTCACACATTTTTACACAAACTAATCAAGCACCTTTATTATTAACCATCGCATCTGTGTCAAAGGCTACTTTATGCTACTCTTCAAAAAAATGTGCATTATTTGTGTTCACCAACAGAAAAAGCAGGTTACACAAAATTACTAGAGAAGAGTTCAGTTTTATTAAAGTGAGGTTCTGTGGAAAGATTGAACAGCTAATATCTTACCAGCTGCAAAAAGCTATTTGATTGAACTCTGAAAAAACAAAACAAGAGGTAAATTTTAACAGTACTGATGAGCTGATGGTGAGTTTGAGCAATGCCAAAACCAAAACGGAGCACTGCTTGGGCTGTAATTTGTAGTTTTAATTTTGATTTTGACTCCTAACAATCACAAAAACAGCATAATAAATAAAGAATAATTATTATTGAATATACAGTATTTAATCATATCCTGCTCTGCATGCGTGCTTTCAGCTCGTCTTGCCTCTTGAATAAACTGCAGCAGGCCCAGATGGGAGATTTTCAAACACTTTCTTAAGCCTTGAAAGTTCTGTTGAACTAAAACTTTGTGCTGTATTTTTGTTTGAATTAGTTAATAATCAAAATCAGCTCTCTGCCTCGGCTGCTCTCAGCCACCTAGAAGCGCTCTTGGCCACTCCCACTTCTACACTTTGCACAGAGAACAGCAGGTCAGCTGCAGCAGGAAACTTATCCAGCAGTGTGGACTGCACGCAGGTGCTAAATAATTTAAAATAATTTTATTTCAAACAAAAAGTCCATGCTGATTGTGCGGCTCATCCATCGATCAGCCAGTTGTGTGTTATGTCCAATCTTATTTTGAAAAACTGCGATAGAGAAAGTCCACGATAAACAAACCGTGAAGTAGTGAGGGACTACTGTACTACAAAATTTTGAAGCTAGTATTCCCACGAACCTTTACTAATTTAAATTTTTTAATTGGACTTTTGTCTTAGCCTAGCTCACACTAAGCTTCAACTCACCAGTCTAGTCAGAGTTAAGCTCTACTTACCCAGACTGAGATCAATTCAAAAAGATCTGCAACAGGTAAGATATTAACACAAACTCACAACCTTTGCATAGAAACGGCTTCAAAATGCCTGAACTCTCACTTGAAACAGTTAAATTACAGCACAGCTGCTTCATTTGTGCACAGTCTTGCATTTGCAGCGTGGCTGTAGGTACACTCACACAGCAGCTTTTCTGTTACGCCAACACAGCCTGAACACTCTGCTTTACTTTCCCCAATCTAACTGTCTATCAGCAGCTGGTTACAAGCACATTCGTGTCAGTTTGAGGTATCCTATCTATGCCAGTCATGTACTGACAAATGCACAGTACAGCTCTAAAGCATTCACAGCTCTCTGGAGTAAATTTCTCTGGAGTTAGTTTGACACTATGTAGGGCAGCAGGTGGCTGATCCTTCCCCATGTTTGACAGCACAGTGAGCAGCGACAGTTTATGACATTACAGCCCTCTTGCAATATAAACCAGTGCTTTAACAAGCTACATATTGATACTACTGGGCAATACTGCGCCTGTATCCCATTGGGTTAGGTGGAAGGTCCTCCGGGTCTTTTTAATTCAGTGCCCCCTCTGACTAAGAATGAGATCCACAGCCTGAGCGACGTCGTCTGCGGTGCCATCAGCAGTCACTGCTGGGTGCCTCTCATCACTCGGCCTGCAGGAAGAGAAGTAAAACCATAAGAAACAAAGAATGGACAGCATTTTGATACTGCAGAGGTACAACACAAGCTGCCTCAGTAAGCGTTTGAGAAAACATTTGCTAATAAAAAGGTTTATATTCCCTCTAAACAAACAACAGGGCAATAAAAATTTAAGTTGGTTAATAAACTGCTGAGTTGCTATCCTGGCGGTTACGAGGTACCTGCGCTGCTGCTTGCCAAAAGCCAGTGAAGGGTAGTACCGGTACATGTTTTTGATTTTTATCACCAGCAGTAACACAGTGTAACAGGCTCAATTGTTTCTCTAATTTTATGCAACAGAAACACACAAAAAGACTGAGACCAGTTCATTTAAAAGACAAGAAGAAAACATCAAATTATGTAAAACGGGTTATAAATTACATCGTGAATTCTAGCAACTTGATTAAAAATAGGAGCAAAACAAAATTCCTACCACGCATAAAATGGAACCAATTTGTCTGTGTGTGCATTTTTTCTTTAGCAATGTGGCACACGAGCTCTTTTTACACTGGTCACAGAAGCAGCTAACGCCCACCGACAACTGGCTTCTGAGTGCCATGGGGAAGTGTTTAATTAGTATTCAGTCCAGATCAAGTGACTCAGCAGCAGTTGGGGTATTTATCAGCTCAGCCTCCAATCGGCATCGATGGAAACACAACACCCGGGTGCCAACACCAGTTTTAAATGAGGTGGTTGCACTTGAAGCTGCAGGAGTGTCCCTGTTTTTCTTTCTTCAAATGTTTATTAACCCAAAACTTTCAAATGAGTCTGAAGCTGAGAACAACTACTGTTTAATGTCCTTCAGCTAGCCTATTTTCCACATTTAGCTTTTAGTTAGTGTTTTGCAACTTTTGCCTTTTAGCTAGTGTTGGCTTCTTATAGCTTTCAGCTAGCTGTTTGCTACTTTTAGCTTGTGTAGATGGGGTAGAGGTAGGGCAGCCGACTGGGGACCAGAAAGTCGCGGTTCGCCTCCAAGCCATTCCAACATATCATGGAGTCTCTGAGCAAGATACCCAATCCCTAATTGCTCCCCGGGCACCTACTGCTCCACTTGAGTGTATATCACGTGTAATGGGTTAAATGCAGAGAACTAATTTTGCCATTGTATGGGAACATACAATGATGATAAGCTCAGACTTCCCTCCCTCCTTTCCTTCTGCTTCTTTTAACTTTAACAATGTAGTTTCAGTTCCTTCAGCAAATTTCAGCAAGGTCATTTTATATTCGGGTAAATGAGGGAGCAGACTGTAGTGTAAAGTGCTTTGAGTGGTTGGTTCTTTCTTGACAAGTTATTGTACTTTTTGTATTTGATTATGTAACTGTAAAAAGTTTGTAAGCTCAATCATCCAGGTAAATAAATACAAAAAAGTTTAAATCATGTCATCTCCCAAAAAGAAACTTGTCCAGATGATGTGATTTAATATTTTTTGTATTATGTATAGGTGTAACTTTTTCTAAGCAAAAACAACATAATAAAATAAGCAATGAAAAAGGACACAGACTGGTCAATGTTTCAACAATATTTTTGTTTCTATTTCAGTTCTGAAATTGTGGGAAAGCTGCTCATAGCCAACCATGGCCATCACGGACTGCTGCCTTTGTTTGGCTCAGAGCCCATTGATGGAAGCAGATATGGCTGTTTAATCAGCTGGTAGGGGAAATGTAATCCATTTGGTGTGACACTAGGCCCGGGCCGGCATTCAGAACCCTTTTCCTTCCCATCACATCAAAAGACATGGACGCCCCCTTCATTCATCCACAGGACTGCCCAGGAGCCTTGCTCGTTCATGAAGTGGAGCCTATAGATCCCCTCACCACCTCACTTCCCTCCCACCACCCCAGGATGCCTTGACCAGACTCTGTGTGCTGCCTCTGTTCCTCAGTCACGGACTGGAGCTCCAGATGGGGACTCTTTGTCTGGTTTTGGGTGTGCAGCACACACCACCATTAATCCTGCCCTCTGAGAGCTCTGCAAGAGGACCATGGCAAATATTTGTGAGCTGCCAAGTGCAGCGACAGAAAGAAGAGGCCTGGGGGTAGTGGTGGGGCAGAGAGGCAGTGAATACTGAAGCCACTTTGAATGCGGGAGAAGCGCTGCCATGTGTTTACGCATGTCTGTCAGCTGCCGGCGCTTGGGTTATGTGAGCTGCTCCACTAACGATTGGGGTGTTATGTCTCCTGCGCTGGATTACTCCCGCGCCCTCTTCTGCCTGAGGACTGACAGAGTTCACACACACACACCGAGGCACAAACTCACAAGCAAGTCAAGTCACATGGCTCTTATGTTTCAAGAAGAGACTCCAACCACATTCTCTCTCCTACCTGTTGCACTTTTAAGTCTCCTATGTGCATGCATGCCTGTGTTCATTCATTTTGCTGCTCTCCTATCACTGCCATGAATAATGAAGGAGCACCCAGGTCAAGGTAACCATGTAAAATTCAGCACAATGCATCTAGTGTTACAGGTGAGGTCATCTGCGGCCCGCTGCTTGTCCTTCAGGTCAGCGCAATACCAATACACATAAAGGAGCTCTGGTCTGGACTCTAAGATTGACTGACACCACACAACTTTTATGTGAAGATGAGGTCAGCTGTGATGTAGGTGGAGGACGGCAGCTAACACATCTTTTGTACAACACTGCTGCTACCACACTGAAATAGCAAACCACTTTTTCAAGAAATTAATATGTTAGGGAATTTTTGGTGAAAAGTTGTGGATGTTTTTATTACTAGGGCTGAGAATCTTAACTCTGCCCATGAATCATCTATTTGGGTTAGTAGAGAGAGCTGGATTGGGAGCTGAGTGAGGCTGCAGCAGGTAGCTGGCAGCCATGGACACCTCCATGTTCTGTGAACTCGGCTGAACTGATAAGGGTATAAAAGCAAGCTGAGAAGTCGGCTCAAGACAGATTCTAGTGACTGGTCTTCACTTTATGTTTATTTGTGTAAGATGTCCTGAAAATCTGACCTTGCAAGTAAATACTGGTTAAAAATCTTCTACTGCCATTGAGTGTGGTTCTTTTGAGTAAGATAAAGCGAGAATATATTTCTCCAATAATACATCATCAAAAGGTTAGGACTGTGTTTACGGCAAAGGTTTAGAAAAGGAGTGAAGATGTCTGATGAACTAAAATGCAGGGATGCACGATATTATGGGGATGGTATCGGTATTGGCTGATGTTATCGTTAAAGTTAAATATCGGACATCGGCTATTCCATCAAAATAACTTACCGATATGAAAGGCGCTGTTCTTGTATGACAACCCAGTGACAAAGATGCCTGCAGTGCCAGCACAACGTGATGATGTCACGCGCGCATACCTGATCTGATCACGGCAGAGAGGAAGAAGTCAAAATGTCAGCCGTGTGCAAGTTATTTTTTGTTGAGGATGTCGGATTCTGAAGATTTTTGGACTACGTTGAGCCTCACTACATCGTCCCCAGTCAGAGATATTTTTCCGACGTAGCCTTACCAGAGTTACAAGTCGCCATTTCCAACGTCATTGAGAAACTAATAGCTGATAGCACTTGGGTGAGTTTTACCACAGACATTTGGACGTTGTGCTAGCCCTTTTAGCACGATTAGTCTTACGGAACAACAGATAGACAAAAACAACTTAAAAAGGCTGTCCATCATGCATAAGAGTGCAGAGGATCCCACACTGCAGCTAGGAACCTGGAACAAGCCTCCACAAGTGAGACAGCATCGAAGGTGACTAATGCTAATAATTAATATTTAATACTTTTCATTTAATAAAAGTTAATGTGCTATGCATATGTCTGTTACTGAATATGTCACCAGCTCTTACACAATTTTTGTAGCAAATAAGCCTACCTGTAATTAAGAGGGCTATGTTCTGACAAAGAAAAGTAAATTAAAAAAAATATTGGTATCGGTTATCGGCCAAATAAGTTTTAACATATCCGATATTTAACTTTTTGGCATACCGGCCAAAAATCTAATATCCCAACTAAAATGTAATAGTTTTGTTTTGTTTTTTTTTGTTTTTTTAAAATAGGCAACATTTTCTTTTTAATTTTTACCATATTTGGAATCTGCAACATTGGGAGTTGTTGTCAGAATGACCAATATTGTGTCAAAATTTAATGATGTAGTAGCTGAGAGTAATTCCCAACATCTCATGATTTTGCATGAGACTGTGTATTGTTCATGGTTTGCCAAAAAAACAAAACAAAAAAAAAAAAAACAAACAACAAACTACAATCTGTTTGGTCTCAACATAAGATGATCTTAGTCGAAAACTGATGATATGAAGTTTGTCATTTAATGCAAGGTCTTTAATTGTCCCCCGTCACAGAGCAAAAAGGGGGAAATGGAAATGCCCTTCCTCCGTCTGTTGTAAGAAAGGTTCTTTTTGAAAATTGGGTTACCATGTCAAAATCCAAATATATATATATATATATATATATATATACAGTATATGTGTGTGTGTGTGTGAACTCGATAATTTGACAGATAAGCAATGGGCCAACTTCCATTTTAGTGTGTGGATGCATTGAAGTGTAAGAAATCTATTGAAAACTTGGTTGCCATGTCAAAATCCAAGATGGCCACCACTGCCATATTTATGTAAACCTCGTGAGGTGGATAACTTGAAAAATAAGCAATACCTATAATAAGCAAACTGATGCTCTGATAGTTTGAGTTTTTTTGACATTATAAACATCTCCATTGCCTTTCGCCCACCATTCAGGCGGTGCACTTCATAATGAAACTTTAGTTACCGGTAAGTTTGCACCAGTATCTAGAACTTTGAAAAACAAACGAGTTCTACACAAGAAGAAAGACTGAAGAGACTCAACCATTCCTGTTTAAGTTTTAGTCAGAAGTATGAAATATCCAAAACTCTTGCTCTCTGTTTTGACAAACCTGCTCAACACTGAAGGCTTCACTCTTATTTCTGAGGAAGATGGTGACTGGCTTTTGAATTTTTGATTAAAATTTGAAGTCTGGATCTTAGAGAAGTGATATAAAACTTCCCCCATAAGCTTAACTGTAATCACCTATTCTTGTTCTTAGAACAAAACAAACACTTATTTTAGCAACTAAGCTGTGCAAATGCATTAAACTGGTCTGAAATCTGAACACATCTATTAAAAAAGTACTGTTCGGGTAATAAAAAAATAAATAAAAGTGGCTCTTTACATTTTGGACATACTTTTTCATGAGTACACTGGGCCTCTGTGAGGTGAAAGTAGATATGAATGACTCATAAAATATGTACCTGTGTGTGAAACTTAGCTGATACTCAAAGATAAGACATCACACAAAAATAAGGGAAACAGGATCCTTTAACCGAGTGATGTGAGAATAACTTAATCTTTGTTTGGAAGGGATACATAGGCAAGGCAACCAACCGCAGGGGTTGCCTATAAAAAGCTTTCCATAGGTCAATAGCCAACATGAACAAAGACTCACGTGTACAGAGAGGAAAACAAGTCACCTATCGTACTTCCAATTGTGATTTAGATGTCGCTAGCTCCTCACCTAGTTTTGCTGAGTAGGCATTTTGCCCAACACAACAGATGAAGCAGATATTGAGCACGAATGAGGGTAGAGATAAAAAGGTTCAACCAACAGTGCATGACTTAGTATGTTGTTGGGGTGAGAAGGCACGAACGTGCAGTGCAAATGTTGAAAATTATGGGTAGAAAGGGCCTGCTTTCCTTCAGATGAAAGTCAGAAATGTGTGTTAACATAAACTTAAACACCTAATTTAGACAATATGTGACAATAAAATATATTATTTGTGACTAGAATAGGGAGTAAATTCAAAATATCTGCGCTGGCAGCTGTGTGACTTGAGTTTTGATCCCCTTCACGTACTGTAAATGTATTTAATGGACTTGGCTTTTGCTGCCCTAAACACCGGCTTGGTTATTAAAAGATACTTGGGTTTTGAACATGTTCAGAAAACGAGTGCAAGAAATTTTCTTGCAAATTAGTCCCAAACTTATAGCATGCATCTCCAATCTCCCCGAAACTCTCAATTTGGTTTCTGTAATTCTACAGGGCTGGAGTAGTTTTTGATGCCTGTACAGCAGCAAGGCTGTCATGATAAATTCTGCTGGGCGATTAATTGTTTCAGAAATTATTGCGATAAACGATGATGTTGTTTTAAATTTGACAATAATTAGTAATTATTGTCAAATTTAATAAGAAATGTTAGTAATTTGTTTTGTGTGTACCGGTAGTCCATTTTTTGACCACTGACTGTTTGAAGACTGTTTGAGCCAAAGGATGGATTGTGAGGGAGTGAGCAGCGTGTCTCCAAGAAAATGGGAGGGAGGCCCTTGACTTGACATGGGTAGTCTCTCGTTCCTTTTTTCGGTTCTCAAAATGGCGGCTGTTCAGTGTGGTTTGAGCTCTTTAGCATAGCATTTTTCACAAAAAGCTTTTAATACAAAAAACAGTAAACAAGTTCTCAGCTTCTTTTTGCACAGAAAAACAACTATTTACACGAAGGCTATTTACTGCGAGGTCGACCTGTTAGCTTAGCTTGCAGCTTAACTTCTAAGCTTAGCTGCTTTTAACGATAAAAAAACACAATTTTGGATGTTTAAAACAGATTTTAAAGAATAGAGAAACGAGAAAGGGAGGGGTCAGTGAAGAGCACAGGAGTTGAGCCTTTTGAGAAAGACATGAAGAAACGATAAAGCCAATAAATGAAAATAAGGTTGACAATTTTCATTTATCATGCAATTAATTGATTTATTGTTTATTGCAACAGGCCTAACAGGAGCTTCCCTTTTGACAGAAAACATTCGAGGCCACAGCCCCGACCGAATGTCTGGGTTTAACCAAGTCAATGATGCATAATGTGGTAATTAATAAAAACTGCTCAAAATCTGTCTATCTTCATTTCAAAAGTGTACTCCAGTAGAACTAATCATAAACGTTGGTGTGGCTGCAAAGGTTGGTACAAAGTAGGTATGATGCTTGACCTGACCTAAGATACAGTCTTACAAGATGTTCACATGAACACATGTCGAGATTTTCCAAAATTGGCTTAAAAAATGTGGCCACACGGCTCACTGGTCACAAACACTCAAGGCTCATAGAATTCTAATTCATCACAACTTTGCATAACCAGCTAGTCTCCAACAGTTTCAACCCAGTGAGATATTTATTACCTTTAGACACATCAGTCAAATATGACAGCTTCTGAGACAACAGCACTTTAATTATCCTCGCCTTATCTGCAGACATCAGCTGGACTGACACTGAGAAACGGTGAGCTGACAAATGTCTTAGAGAAGGAAATGACAAATTTGACAAATTCTTTTTGCGCGTTGTTGCCATCAGCTTCAGAGAATCCACGAGAAATTGTACATTCTGTTAAGTTGCTGAAGCACATTGTAAAATAAAGCAAAGTGTTGTTTTGTCTGAACGTAGATTAACCCTCCTGCTGTTACTGGGTCAAAATGAACCAGTAGGCCTCAGTTTGATGCTGAGGACTCGTAGGGTGTTTTGACCCAAGGGCAGCAGGAGGGTTACAACATGTTCCCACGACACAAAAAAGCCAAATGTTAGCAGGTGTTGGTGGAGTTTTGTTTTTTGTCTGATTGATGCAAACTGGCAAGACTTCACAAAAAGAGTTTACAAAAACTTTAAAGTTTAGATCTAATACTCTAAATTCCACTTGATTCCCTCTAAAATATCTTAGCACAAACAATAACAAATGTGGGTCCTATCAGACTGAAGTGAGCATTTGTTAGCAATAAAAGAGGCCAGGCAATCAGTGCCAACTTGAAAGTAGTAATTCCCTAGGAACAAACTCCAGAGTGCAGCTTCCTTTATGTCTTAATTACATGTACTCAGGTTAAAGCAAGTCAAATTAAAGGCTAGACTTTCCTTGAAAGAATGCATATCACTCGCCACCTTCCATCCCAATTTAAGACTAATATCATCTTATTTTGAGAAAAGAAAAAGTTATGGCCATTTGGTGAAACCTTTAAAATAACACTATGCACAATCTCAACTTTGTGAAAACTTGGTTATAGGTAGATTATGGCTGATTATGTGTCTATTCCGTCAAAGAGAAGACGTCTCTCTCTAATTTGTGGTTCGTTTATTGCAGACTCACGCTTTCGCGGTTTTTCAAAATAAGATTGGACATGACACAACTGGCTGATTGATGGATGAGCCACACGATCGGCATGGAATTTTTATTTAAAATAAATTATTTTAAACTATTTAGCACCTGCTGTACCTCTGTGCAGCCCATAATGCAGGATAAGCTTCCTGTTGCAGATGATCAGTTGTTCTCCGTGCAGAGCGGAGAAGTTTTAGCGATAAAGTTAAATATCGGACATCGGCGATTCCATAAAAATAACTCAGCGATATAAGACACTGTATACTGTACATATATATATATATAAGGCTCTGTTTTGTATGAAAACTCAGTGACAAGGATGCCTGCAGCGCCAGCACAATGTTATGACATCACATGTACTATTTTTTCATTCATTCAACCTTTATTTAGGCAGGTTAATCTCATTGAGCCTCGAGGACTCATTTACAAGAGAGACC
>JARVGQ010000610.1:22360070-22374612 GCA_031762355.1 Hypsolebias martinsi | reverse complement strand
TATATATGCAACTTTTACACCACCAAATACAAGACCAGTTAAAATAGCAACAAAACTGAATGGATTAATGTTCATCATATGCTCATCCTAAAGCAATAGTTCAGCTCTTTTGAAGTGGGGTTCGATTGAAAAGTTATCAACAGTCAACATCTTACATGTTGTAGATGGCTATTAGAATAAAACTTTTTCTTCTAGAGTAAGGGCTTTTAGACTGGACTGACAAGCTAATGGCTAGTCTGAACAGGGAAGTGGATCAAATGGATTCCTGCCCTCCGTAAACTACTACCGGTAATTTCTAAGTTTTCACAGCGGTTCATCTGAACGCCTTTCAGTAAATCTTTACATTGCCTTCAGTTTCAAATGACAATTATTTATTGTCAGAATCCTGGACAAGCTCCTAATTTGTTACGACCTGGTTAAAAAGCAACGCCAAAAACTGGGTGGAAGGCAAAACCATTTTGTTTTTAATTACAAAAACAAATTTAAACACGCAACATTTAAGACAACGTGAAATGTGGCAATCAGTGAAAATCAGTAGAGAAGGTTCTGATGTATAAATATTGTAAAGAGAAGGATATTAGATAGGATCAAATGGTCAGATATCAATACAATTCTGTGGTTCTTTGAAGCACAAGGTGGCAGCAGCAGCTAGCGGTAGCACTTTTTCATCAATCTGGGACACTTACGGCTGGAACTTCATAATAATTCTTTAATAATAACTACACAGAGAAAGAAATAGGATAGCATTTCAAAGACTTATGAACAGATTCTGAACAAGGGGGCTGTTGAGAAGCGTAGCTCTACATTAGTGGCGGCAGTTGTCAATGGGGGTGCATGTTTGAAAGAGAAGCAGAGCGCTACGTCTGTATTGTATTTGGCTATTGTCGCTGGTACGGTGTGTAGAGATAGTGGTGCGCTACATTTGCATTGCATGTGGTACATACAATACAATCTCTGCACCATGTCTGGGAGTGGCAGAGTAGATTGTGGGTGGGGGATTTGGTACGTGGGGCGCTCAGTTCTGTGGGGCGGGGTGCTCTCCTTGGATAATGGTAGAGGAAACACTGTGTGGTGAGATACCTCCATGTCCATCCTCTTCCAGATGACCTTACAACTGGAACCCCACTTTAAAAGATTTGAACTATCCCTTGAAACAATGCGTTTCTGTTGTTTATATTTGTAGTGATAGTAGGGGTTGATGAAAGCTGCTAATCATTTCCCCAGAAAGTCTTTAACTGAACTTCTAAGATGAATAAACATCAAATCTGTGTTTACAGTTTGACTCCAAGGTGGCCGAGCAATTTTAGCTAGTGTTGATACGAAAATTCTTCTTTAGCCGTTTAATGTTTCACTACATACATTGTGTTTTTTTTCCTATGCAAGCGCCAATAAAAGGTTAAAAAGCAAAAACAAGTGGACTTCTATTCTGAGACTTCAGAATAGAAGTCCACTTGTTTGTTTTTGTTTATTAACCTTTTTTTTTTAATTGTTCATGACTGAGAATCTTTACCAGCGTATTCCTATGCAAGTGCAGTGTTCGATAAGTATAACAACGAATCAAGATTTCTTGGAGCTTAAATGTTTTACCAGTTACTACAACACACAACTAAAGAACAAAAAGGTTGAACATGGAGCATTCAGCACGTTGTTCCCATGCAGCTGATTAACATCAGCAGCCAGGTTTCCACACACGCTGTCACATTTCCAGCCACTTTCTTTTTTTTTTTCCTTTCCTCTGGTAGGCCCCAAATTAAAAACCTGTTGTACATTAAAGAGCGAAGGGCTCTCGGACTCCACTCAACTTCAGCTCATTATTTGAGAAGCAGGGAAAGCTGAGTGCTTGCAGAACCGCTCCATTACAATTATCCCTGCATTGTGCATGCAGTCCAACAGTCATTACTGCTGAGGCCTGTAATCTCAACTCGCTTGGTTCTCTACTAAATTGAATCACCAGGAGCAGAAAGAACACAGAATAATAATATGCTATTGTGCATACAACTAAGAGAGCCCTTTCATTAATATGATATGAAATAATAAGAGCACGAATGACTAGCTTTGGGAAAACTCTCTCATTTATTTGGCTGTTTTTTTTTGCATTCCTTCTTCTGTTTTAGCCATTCAAGTATCAAAACGTTCAGCTCATGCAGGAGATGGAAGCTATGGATTTTGGGTTTTACAACATTTATACTTTTAAAATATTGACCTTATTTACAAAGTTTCCCCTATAAAAAATATGTTTTGCTTTATCTTTTAAACCTGCTTCAGCGTACTTGCTCTACTTTTATTTTATGTTTTTTGAGCTTTTAGCTACCCTTTTTCTATTCTAGCTTTTAGCTGGCCGTTTGCTCTTTTTAGCAGATCTTTTGCTTCTTATAGCTTGCTAGCTTTTTGCTACATATTGCTTTTAGCTAGTATTTTGCTCCTTATAGACTTAAGCTCACATTGGCTGCTTTTAACTAGCCTTTTCATTATTTTAGCCAACTAGCCTTTTCCTGTATATAGCTTTTAGCTGGCTTATGGTTCCATATGTTAAAGCTCGCATTTGGCTACTTTTAGATTAACTTTTAGCTTTTAGCCTTTAGCTGACCTTTTGCTCTTTTTAGCGAGCCTTTTGCTTCTTATAGCTAGATAGCCTTTTGCTACATGTTGCTTTTTTTTGCAGACCTTTTGCTCTTTACAGCTTTAACCTGACATATGGCTGCTTTTAGCTAGCCTTTTGCTTCTTTTAGCCAACTAGCCTTTTCCTGTATATAGCTTTTAGCTAGCCTTTGGTTCCATACAAGTTATACCTTGCATTTGGCTAATTTTAGCTTAAGTTTTAGCTTTTAGTTGGCCTATTGCTCTTTTGAGATGGCCTTTTGGTTCTTATAGCTAGCTAGTATTTTGCTACATGTTGCTTTTAACTAGTATTTTGTTCCTTATGGACTTAAAATCACATTTGGCTGCTTGTAGCTAGTCACTTCTTCCTTTTAGCCAACTAGCCTTTTCCTGTATATAGCTTTTAGTTGGCCTTTGGTTCCATATGTTATAGCTTGCATTTGACATTTTAGCTTAACTTTTAGTTTTTAGGCTTTAGCTGACATTTTGTTCTTTTTATCTGGCCTTTTTCTTCTTATAGCTAGCCAGCCTTTTGCTACATATTGTTTTTATCTAGTATGTTGCTCCTTACAGCTTTGAGCTCACATTTGGCTGTTTTTAGCCAGTCTTTTGCTTATTTTACCCAACTAGCCTTTTCCTGTATATAGCTTTTAGCCGACCTTTGGTCCCATACAAGGTTTGGCTTGCATTTGGCTTCTTTAAACTTTGAGCAAACAGTAAGTGTTTGTTTTTATTAACAAAAGTAGTTTTTCTTTTTTAACTTCAACTCCGTTTTAGCTTCTTCAGCAAATCTCAGCAGTCGTTCGGCACTTAGTGCTTTCACTGTATTTCACATAAAGCGCAAATCGTCCAGTTTGGCTTCAAGTTGCCAAATATAAACTAAAGGTTCAAGGTCAAACACTTCCTGTACAAGCTGAAGCACAGTTTTAACTCCTAATCAGAGCAAAGGCAGAAAACAGGCTCGTCAATTCACTCCCCTTTAATTATTTCACCTAAAGAAAAAAAGTAAACAAGGACTGTTTCTTAATCTGACAGATTAGATCAGTTCTAATGTGTTTTAGTAGAAGCTTATAAGGTTTGATTTATTTGATCTTTCCCTTTCTGTCTCGTCACTGTATTTGGGGGAATTTCTTTTTTTCCCCTGAGCCTGATGGGAACTGGAGGCCTGCGCAGCATCTGGTTGACTTGGAAACAGCTGTGTTTTCACAGATCTGACTGAGGGTTTACAGCTACTCAAAGCGGGCCAGGGTTCACTTGGGCTGTTTGGCTTAACAATGTTTAATCTCACGTCTCTCCTCAAATTTAGGGTCCCACTGAAACCCTGCTAATGTCCCAGTTACTCTTCTTTTTTGTCAGACAGTGTATACAGGAGGTTCCTGCGAGTACGGGGATAGTTCAGGACTTTTGAAGCAGGTTTCTGTGCAAAGGTTATGAACAATTAACATCTTACTTGTTGTAGATAAACCTTTGAACAATCTCCGTTTGGAAAAATCACATCATAAATTTCGCAGTTAGTTAAAAATAATTTTGTAGTTATCTGCGAGCGGAAATTGTAGCGGATGATAGCTGTGGCACTTCTAGCAGAAATATCAAAATATTTTATTTACCACAATAAACCTCTATAAAACAGTGGTTGCATAAACTACTGTACTACAAATTTTTGGAGCTTGGAGAGGTTTTAGGAGGACTAGTTTTGGCCATGCTCAGAGTAGCCATTAGCGCCTCAGTAATTCAGCCGATTCTGCCCTGATAATGCTAATTTTACACCTATTTTAACTATTTGTGCCCTGCTAATGCTAAGCTTACAATGTTTGCAAATGGACCAACAAAGAATGGATATTCTGGCAGTAAAGCTGAGCTCCCTTGTGTTCATAATTTCTAATTTATAACATTTCAAGAGAAACTACAAAAGCAGAAACATAACGGGATGGTTTGTTTGACAGGTAAATGATGGCTCAGACATCTTTAAGTTTAGATTTTAATCTCAATTCCTGGCAAAGTTTAAAACAAATAAAAAACTTTAATTCCCCAAAGCAAAACAACTACCGTAGTCTCTTTTGTTCTCGCTCTCACACAGATATGATGAATCAGCTACACAAAGGAGTTGCGGGAAAAACATACAACACAACTTTTTGCTTTATCCACCATTTTTTCATAATTCAACTCCAACAGCTTGAATGCTGAAGTTGAACTCAAAATCGTAGTTTTAGTTGAAAAATAAAAGTAGAGAAATTACAGTTCCTGCAAAAATGCAGTGTGAATGTTTATTGCTGAAGAACTTGCCGAAAAACAGATGAAAATAGCTAAAACCATGGTAAAGTGTAGCTGAAATGGAAGAACAAGCCTAAGTTGGCAGAAGGCAGAAAGAACACATTTTACTGAATTAGGTTGAAATGAGCACAACAATTAAGAAATTAGCTTAAAAAAGCTGAAATTAGAAAAACACTGCTGAAAAGTAGCTGAAAAGGCAGAAAGAAGCTTAAACGACCAGAAGGAAGAGGAAGGAGCTGAAATGAGCAAAAAAAAATTAGAATTAGCTGAAAATGCTAAATTTAGCGCAAAACAGCTAAAAAGTAGCTGAAATTGCAGAAAAACTGAAACTAGCAAAAAAAAGCTGGAAGGAGCATAACAAGCTGAAATTAGTAGAAAGAAGTTCATTAGTAGAAAAAAGCATAAATTACCATGAAAACTTGAATTTATCTGAAAACAGATACAATTAGCTAAAATGCTAAAATAAAATAAAAAAAAAATAAAAAAAAGGTAGCTGAAAAGGTAGGAAAGCAAAAAGAATATGTTTGTTGAAAGAAGCAGAAATGAGCACAGAAAAGTAGAAATTATCTGAAAATGCTGAAATTAACCAAAAACAGCTGAAAAGTAGCTACAAAAGCAGAAATAATCTTAAATTAGCAGAAGGAAGTGGAGAGACTACAATTTGGCTCAATTAGGCTGAAAAAGTTTAAATGAGTGCAAAAAAATGTGTAATTAGCTGAAAAAGCTTAAAACAGCTATATAGTAGCTGAAGTAGTAGAAAAATCAGAAACTTGCAGAAAGAATCTGAAAGAAGCACAAAACAGCTGAAAGAAGAGCTGAAAATAGCGATTTTATTTATTTATTTCAAATTGGCACAAGGAAGCTGAAAGAAGCTGAAACAGAACAAAATGTGAAAGGAGCAGAAAAAGGTCAATTTTAAACACAGCTAAAGATTCTAAGGATGCAAAATGAGGTCAATTCATTTATATATATATATATATATAAACTATATTAAAATATATATAGCCGAGTAGACTGAAGCCCGACTGTGTAACAGAAACCACGTGGCTCGAGCTAACTCCACTGAGAATTTGCATCAGAATAGTCCCGTCTCCTACACTTGCAACGAAGCAGCACGCAGAAAGTTGAAACGCATGCACTGGCACAGACACAAAGAGGTTACCCACACATGCACATACATGTTGGCCAGATACACAAAGGCACAGCAGAATAAACACACACCCATGTGTTCCAGGTCATGCAGACAAAAAAAAAAAAAAGAAAAAAAGAAAAAGAAAAGAAAAGCAGCACAAACAAGAGGAAAGGTTCAGTTGGGAGTATCTGATGGCAGTGTTTAAAGTGGCTGACGCTTGAGCACGTCACTCTGAACTGTCCATGTGACCGAAGCCTGCGTGACACTTTTTCAGCTGTTCATGCAGTGCTGCGCCGAGCTCTTCTGGCTAACACCTCGTCAAAACAAAACAAAACTAAAAAAAGGCCTTATTTTAGGACAGCCGAAGCGAGGTGTCGGTACACACTAAGCTCAGTTGAGAGGCGCCCAGATTAGTCCAGTTTAGACAGAATACACAAATCCAATATACTTTTAGCTGCAGAAGTGTGAATGCTTAGTGCTGAAGAACTTGCTGAAAAACTGCTAAAATTAGCTTAAAAAACATGCTGAATTTTAGCTGAAAAGGAAGAACAAGCCTAAATCACCAGAAGAAAGCAGAAAGAACACATATTTGCTGAATGAGGTTTAAATAAGCAGAAGTGGGCATAGAAATGATGAAATTAGCTTTAAAAAACGTGGAAAAGAAGCTGAAAAGGCAGCAAGAAGCTTAAACTACCAGAAGGAAGTGGAAAGACATGAAATTAGCTAATAATAATAATAAAATAAAAACTAAAAAGTTGAATTAGCCGAAAAGGCTAAAATTGCATAAACAGCTAAATACTAGCTGAAATCACTGAAACTAGCAGAAATAAGTTGAAAGGAGTATATAATAAGCTGAAATTAGCATAAATAAGATAATTAGGTTGAAAATAGCAGAAGTTACCACAAAAAAACTTGAAATTATCTGAGAACAGCTTAAATTAGCTAAAACAAGATAGCTGAAAAGATAGAACAAGCTCAAATTAGCAGGAGAAAGCAGAAAGAACAAGTTTGTCCAGTTAAACTGAAAGAAGCAAAAAATGAGCACAAAAAGTGGAAATTTACTGGGGAAAAAAACTGAAATAAACAAAATAAATAAATAAATAATAATAAAATAAAAAATACAAAAATACAAAACCCAGCTGAAAAGTAGCTAAAAAAATTAAATTATCAGAATGGTGTGGAGAGAGCGGGTTTTTGTTGAATTAGGCTGAAAAAAGTTTAAATGAGTGCAAAAAATGTGGAATAACCTGAAAAGGTTAAAATTAGCATATAAACAGCTAAATAGTAGCTGAAATAGCAGAAAAAACTGAAACTTGCAGAAAAACACTAAAAGGAGCATAACGAGCTGAAATTAGCAGAAAGAAGTTAGAAGAAGCACAAAAATGTTGTAGTTAGCAGAAAGAATCAGAACAGCTGAAAAAATAGCTGAAATTAGTTGAAAGTAGCTGAAAAAAGCTGAAAGAAGGGAATAAAATGTGAAAGGAGCAGTAAAAGGTTGTCAACAGATCTAAAGATTTGAAGGATGTAAAATGAGCTCAATTAATTTTCTATGAGAACAAAAGTGGATGAAAAGGCTAAATATTTCAAAAAGCTAAAGTTGCAACAATGGCAAAAGTCATAGCAGGATCATCCTGAAAGAGCTGTATGTTTTGATTTATGATTAGTTGAAATGGCACAAAATTGTGGAACGAAAAAGATGCTGAAAAACATATGGAAGAAAACTGGATCACAACAGTGTGGATGCTTCACAAACGGTCACACTATTATACGAGGCGTTATCCAAACTGATCCAGGGCCAAATGATTTATTCTTGCACGCTGGATTTAAAACATTATGGGTCCAAACTCCTCGGGCTCAACATCAACAGTTTGTAATTTAAGGCTTCACATTCTTTGAAGGAATGCATATCACCCTCCGCCTTTCACTGTCACGTCCGAATTTTAGGCTAACAACACGTTTTGCTAAGAAATGATGCAGTTGCAGTCGTCACACTCAGAGTATGTGTTACAAATGACTCTCAGCTACCACCACGTCACATTTTAGCTCGATTCCTGTACAGCTGACGGAGTTATAGCCTTTTTTGTGCAGGACTAAGCAGCCATTTAGAATAATGTTGGCTCTAAATGTAATTCAGTTGGTTAAAACGGTTTAGGATTCTTGTTCTATACTCACAAATACTTATCAAGGAAACTGCATTAAATTCAACACAACAAACTGGAAACACCAGGACTGATCAACAGACACCTCTGTGTGACATGTGTAGCTCCATAACAGCATCTTATTGAATCCTAGTTATTTGTTCTGTTTTTCTTAAACCATAAGTACCTCGTATATCTTCCAAAATAACCACATTTTTCTATAATGAGACTAAGGGCATCCCACTAATCTCCAGATTTTGGGCCATAAATCGTTTAGCGACTACGACCTCGTGGTCAACGTGTGGAAAAGGAAAAACTATTTTTGGCAGAGCCTCAAACAAACAAATCTGGAAGATTTAAGAATGGGGCGGTTGGTTCACAGGAAGAGGAAACTTTGATGTGGAAATGTGTTGCAAGGGCGCCCTCTTGTGGTTACAACAAGAACTGATTTATTGCTTCCCAACAGAGAACTATTTACTCATTTTCTTTTGAGAACATGAGGAAACTTAAAGCTTATAAAAGTATATTTTGCAGTAAGTTACTTATACACTTTGGAGGTACAGATAATGCCAAATTAAGTTAAAGGAGGCAACATTTCTGGCAACAAATGCCTTTGTGAAGTTTGTGTGGGTGAAACCAGGACTTCACTGACCTGTATTTACCAGTCCTGACTTGAACGCCTTTCATGCCACAACACTGAGCTCCTCCCACGTCGTTTACGAGATCATCCCCGATCATCAGAACCTGCCGTTGAAAAACAAGAACATTAGTTTAATAACTGGGAGAGCTAAATTGATCATACTTCCTCCACAAGTTGCACAACACTGCACCAACATGTGCTGCAGCTGCAGAGAGTTAAAGACTTCTATCTACATTAGTTGCCTGTCCTTGATGGTTCTTTTTGTTTGGTCTTCAAGGGCGCATCCATTTATGATTCTTTCATTTGTGCAGCGATAAATTACCAGATGTCAATGTTTTCTTTTTCTTAAATGTTCATAAAGCTGGGAGTAAACCAGGTCGGAGAAGCGCAGCACCAACGGGGTGTCGTTAAAAAAAATCTCATATGGAGAATGAGATGTCCATTCCAGAAAGTATTCACATGACTTCCTAAAAAGAATGGAAGGAATGATGGTGGTTTGTAAGAGGGAGTGAATCAGCAAGGAATGTCCACGCACACAGAGGAAAAAATAATTCTGGAGAAAATATAATGCCTCACTAAAAGTAAGGATATCTCCTGAATGGAATGAGGTTTAGACGGAGATAAGCCTTATGTTTTCCAGTGCCAGCTGCCAGGCTTGGAGTCTGACAAGAGACAAACACATGTTCAAACATCTGCTGAACACCACAGGTCACACTCAGCTAATCCCTGTTTGTCTCCAGCACATAGTTTCATTTAACCCTAGCCAAAGTTAGTCATGGAGTTCCTCAGGGTTCCGTTCTTGGACCAATACTCTTTATGCTTCCATTGGGTAAAGTTATTAAACAGCATGGGATACATTTTCATTGTTATGCTGATGACACACAGTTATATTTGTCCATGAAACCCAATGAATCCAATCAGTTACTTACGTTACAAGCATGTCTTAAAGACGTAAAAACCTAGATGACCCTTAATTTTCTGTTTTTAAACTCAGACGAGACTGAGATTTTGGTTTTTGGACCTGAACATCATAGAAATAAATTTTGCAGTCTTTCCCTTTCTCTGGATGGCATTAATCTGGCCTCCAGTTCTAATGTTAAAAATATTGGTGTTATTTTTGATCAGGACATGTCTTTTAGCCCCACATTAAAAAGGTTACTAGAACTGCCTTCTTCCACCTGCGTAATATAGTATATCTACGATTAGAAACATCTTGTCCAAAAACGATGCAGACAAACAGATCCATGCATATATCACGTCTAGGTTGGACTATTGCCATTGTTTATTACCTTGGTGTCTAAATACTTCTTTAAAATGTCTTCAGTTAATCCAAAATGCTGCTGCCAGTCTTAATGAGAGTTGAAAGGAGAGATTATTTCTCTCCAGTTTTATTTTCCCTCCAAAAAAATGCGGCAGGGGCACCAAATGGCTGTAGATGTAGGTGGTACGAATAAAACACGGATGGAGGAGCATTTTGCAACTAATACAATTAAATGGCAACAGGTCAGTAAGAGGGATGGGTGTAAAAAGAGCATTTAAGAGGCTGGGCAGAGGTTTACCGGTCTGCAAAGAGCTGTGCAGGAAAACAGTGGAAACCCAGGTTACTGTGCCAGCCACCCACAAAAGCTATTTAAATGCATTTTTATCAAATTATATTCACATTTTTTTAACGTTATTACATTCAGATTTATTGTTTACTAAGGCAAGATTTAATTTATATGTAAGACTGTACAGGTGGTAAAGTTTCTGGCGTACTGTTGTGCATAAAAACACACAAACCACTAATAAACGATGTTGCATGTCATCGTTTATTATTAAATACCTCATGTGGTTTGAGCCCCATGTCGTTCAGAACACTCTGGAAGAAAGTCCGGGATGGCTTCCCAATTACTTCGGCCTTTAAATCACATGCATACTGAAAATAACAATAATAGTAAAAGTAAGTTTATACAGAATGGATGTCCCAACCAAATATCAGCGCAACTGACGCATCTACCTCAAGAGCCTTCATGTAAACACCGACGTCTAATTTCAACCCATCCGTCTCCTTATAATACCTCCTAAAAAAAAAAAAAAAAAAAAAAAAAAAAAAAAAAAAAATCAATTAATAAGGAGCGTCTTATTTAATTCTAATTCTTGTTTATTTTTAAATGGAGTTTTTTTTTTTTTTTTGGTGGGGGAAATGAATACCCTTGTCCAAGGGAGAACAGCACTGGCTTTTCCAGGCCTATAAGAACCCTGAAAGCCTCATTCAGGTTCTGGTAGGAAAAATGTTCAGCTGCGTCTCCAATGATCACGCAGTTCGGGTTGGTCTTGTCGACACCGTCAAACTCTGGAAGAAGTCCTAAAAAAAAAAGGAGCAATTTCACACGTTTTAGTCGTCAACTTATATCGCAAATATAATAACATTTTCCAGCCACTAGCTCATTAAAAAAAGTTGGAATGTTGTGCAAGACATAAACAAAACAGAAGGCAAAGGTTTACAAGTCTCATAAACATTTATTTTAATATGAAATGATTAAATTAAGAAGTTGAACCATTTTTCTTGGTAAAAAAAATCATTAAAAAAACTCAACAAAATAAAAACTATGTTGAATAAAGGCCAGGTTATGTTAAACACAGCTTTTCATAGACTGCTAAACCCCTGCCCATGTTTACTTCTGAGAAATTCAGCCTCTACACTGCAATGAAGAGCCACAAACAGCTGGAGTTTGAGGGGTTCTTAATGAAGCATTACCGTCATGCACCAGCAGGTGGGGACGTAAACCTCTCTCCTTCAGAACAGCAATGGCTGCAGGCGCGGGAGGGAAAACCTCAGACTCAGAAATGTCAAAACCCAGTCGTCTGAGTTTGGCTACAAACTTCTCTCTGGTCGCCTGCGTCTCATTGGTGCAGAAGCGCAGCTCCAGATCTGATGCTTTCAACCTAAAATAGCACGTTAGGAGGTCAAACTGAGGAATGTTATCAGTTCTTAAGCTGTTCACGTAAATTAAAAAAAAAAAAAAAAAAGTGCTTTGCGCATGCGTACAAGAGCTCCTTGGTTGTCAAGTTGAATTTTCAAGGGTCTCTCGCGAGCCCCTGCGAACTAAACTTGTCGATGTTGAACAGAATATGTCACAAAATGTCACTGACTTTCTCCTCACCTCTTCACAGCTTCCACCGAGCCAGAAATAGCAACTCCGTCGCCTTCCCCGCTGTCATACAAAACTCCACACAAGTCCAAAATGACACCTTTCAAACTCTTCGCACAGCCTGGCCAGCCCGTGTCAGCCATACTGAAAAATGGTAATACGCATGCGCGGTGCTGAAGCGCTCATCCTGAAGGGTACAGAATCATGTAAGTGCCATAATTTTTTTTAATTAAAAGGTTGTTTAAAAAAAGGGAAGAAATTAATTTTTTAAAGCATTGTATGTTTAAATGAATGAAATACAAATTACTAGTAAAAATGTTACATTCAAGAATGAAATAACTACATAAACAAATAAAAATATGAAAATGAATAAAATATAAATATTTTCAAATTGGAAAACAAATTGAAAAGAACGCAATATAGTTGGGGCAGCACAGTGGCACAGTTGGTAGAGCTGCCGCCTCTCATCGAGCAGGTCGCCCCGGTTCAAATCCTGGCCGGGGACCTTTCTGGGTGGAGTTTGTTTATTCTCTGCATGGATGCATGGACTTTCTCCAGGTACTGTTCTTTATTTCCCTCCCACGGACCGAAAAACATGCATGTTAGGCTGATTGGTAACTCTAAGTTGTCCCTAGGTGTAGTTGTCTTATTTGTCTATATGTGTCCCTGCAATAGGCTTGCGATATGTCCAGGGTGTACCCTGCATCTTGTGATGGCTGGATATGGGCACCAGTGACCCCTGCGACTCGTAAAGGAAGAAGCAGGTAAAGATGGTGGATGGGTGGATGGGACAACACAGCTGTCTTTTTGATTTAATTAAATATTGTTTACTAAACCTATCTGAATTGTTTATATCATACAGTACTCCATCTGAAGCTGAACAGTTGACGAGTGGTTACGTGGTTGCAGGACATTTGGTTTTGCACCAAGCTTTCAAAGTCCATGAGAAACAAAACACAGAGCTCTGGGGAAACCCCTCCCGCTGCGATACTCATCACCGCAGGGTTTCTTTTCACCAGAGTCTTCATGCAGCCACTGTTCGGCCACAAATCAATCATGAAGAAAATGCCACACATTTCAGCAGACAGACTCCTCTGTGCACATATGCATGATCTACATCCAGGAGTTTTCGGCCATTTGACTAATTTAGTGATTTTGAAGAGTCATAAAGCTGAATTTCTGACCAGTCACACAATACTTAAGCGCACGCCCCTGTGAGAAAAATTTGGCCAAGGCCTTGTGTCAAGAAGGGGCAAGCGAAGCTACTCTGATGCAATTTCCATCACCCATCTACGACAACGAGAGCCAATTTCAGTGCTTTGAATGGCGTATACGGGCCCTTTAAAGTAATAAAACACGGAATTAAACCATACACATGTGTACAATATAAATGTGAATAAAAATGTATTGAAATTCTAAAATATAATAAAAATAGTTAGTATGTATGTGTATGTAATAGTATGCATGTATATTTCTTGTCTTTGTCAAATATTTTGTATTTATTTTTACTTCCTTGAAAATAAAAAAAATCTTGTTCAACATTTTGCTTTAATTATCCTTAGTTGTTTAAACTTTTTTCATGCATTTAAATTATTGTTACATTTACTAAGTTTCGTCCCCCACCACGCACACACGGAGGGTGGTGTCACTATTAGACTTCCATACAGGGCAAGTGCAATTACGTTTACTGTATTTTGCCTAGTTATATAACACATAAAAAGTTTTTCTTATATAAAGATACATCAGACACTCGATATAATAAATTAAAAAAGAATGACACCTGATGGTACTAGAATGTGATATGTTAATTAATTTTAACTTTGAGATTATCGCTGATCTTTGTCGGTGAGAGGAGTTAATCACCTGTAACCATCGGAAAGAATTGCAGCAGAATGGAGGCGTCTCCTTTGACGTCATCACGTACGAGAGCGCCACGACCCGAACGTCAGATAAAAATCCTCCTCTCTTCCACTATCTAAACCCGGACAGGACATCACTTAAGAGGATTCACACTCCACTATCTTCTGGTACAGTTTGAACTCTATTACACTTTTTCCTCTTATTTACTTTTTTTTTTTTTTTGGTTTATGTAAATTAATAATTTAGTGAGTGAGTACAGTGGAAAATAACCGGCAGTTGGCTAACGTGAGCTAGCTTATCCCCGGTCTTAAGAGGCGACTCCTTCATGCATGGCCGGTATTTATCTTTTTAGGTTATTTACTCTTCGGATGAGAAACGACAGATAAGTTTATTTTTGCCGCTTTGTAATATTTATTCGTTGTGCAGTGTTATTTACGTTTCTATTAATAAAAGTAGAAATGTCCTATACATTGTTACATAATGACACGCAGTTCGGCAGCCTCATCTTTAGGAACCGTGAATAAATCTCGCTGTGTGTCCTAATTTAGCCTGACAGAGGTCAGGGGGTGTGTGGTTGGAGGCAGCTCCTCAGCCACCTATCATCTGTCAAGGTTTCAGGGATGAGTCTCTGGCTCACATCCAATTTCCCTGTACAGTAATCAGTAACCTTCACTGGTAATCCTATACGTGACAAACTCGAACTGGTTTTAAAGTTTAATGCCAAAATCACTGGACTCACCCTCCTGAGGAAAAAAGAAAGAAAAAAAAATTA
>JARVGQ010000610.1:22314240-22325531 GCA_031762355.1 Hypsolebias martinsi | reverse complement strand
ATGCGAATAAATAAATAAATAAATAAAATAAAAGATCTTGCAACATAAAGCTGCAACAGACATTGACATTATAATGCATTTATGCATAGAGGTCGACCAAGGCTGTGAGTTGTCCATGGACACTCCAGAAAGTTCAAAAGTTCTGATAAGATGGTACAGTGTCTCTCAGCATCAAGTTCTGATAAGGCCTCAAATTGGCCTGTCCAAGGCCAGCGGGGAGGCCAAATTCAGATAAACAACAACTGTTTGGGTCGCCAGACTCTGTTTTCTGTCTGCCCTCAAGTTCTGCTGGTACGCTCAATGGCAAATCCAAACAGCCAGATTAGTGGACATTCCACCTGGCCTGTGCTCGATTTAGCTTTCTCCAAGATTGAATCCTTCATGCTGGCCATTTCCAGGAGCCACAAGTGGCCTACGATTCTTAGAAATCGCATCCAGCTTGCGGTAGGGCTTGTTAAGCATTTGAGGCTGGCAGCTTTACCATGGCTGAAAGTGCTGCCGACGTCTCCCTAATTTGTTGATATCCTAGGTATCAGCCGATTCCACAAAGCAGAAACTCTGTTGTTATAAATCCAATAATGTACACATCTTTTACATCCTCCACGGACAGCACAGGCGCACCATCTCCCACTCACTCCATGAATCAATGACATACCCAGCTGCGTGGGTCCGTTCAGGGCATGAGGGCTTTCCAGCACACTGTCCTCTGGTAGAACGTTTTTTTTATCAGTTGCGTTGAGGGACCAGCTGACAAAATCCATGATAATTTTCAGTTCGGAATATGTGTAAAGAGAGGCTCTGAGGTTGACAGGACAAGAGAGCAAAAAAGAAAGCAGGAGGGAAGGAGGGAGGGTAAGAGCCACCGTCTTCGTTGAAGGCGAAAGAGAAAATGATTATATATGAACATCGTTTAGATGAAATGCATTTCAGTGAACCCCAAGTAGGCATGAAACCATTTAGATCACAAAGCGTAGACAACTAATTTAAGCATGCACATTAGTAACTGGGTCCATTTGGACACAAGCTTCCCCCTCCATAGAGGGTATATTATTTACGTAACTATTTACATAGAAGTATGTGTTGCAAGAGCTAGCTGTAACATTTCTGTTGCACCCTGGGAATCTTTCAGCAGGAATATTACAACATTTTCTCCAGAGAAACCCCTAATGCTCAAAAGGATATAGGTTCTTTTTAAAGTAGATTTTTTTTTTTAAATGAAGTCATAGAGATCAGAATATAACTGAAAATATGTGCAGGCGACCTTCGTTGCTTTTAGAAGCCGCACCAGCGCCAACGTAATCTACTGCAGAAAAAGAAAGCTTTCCATTTAAAACAGCTCTGGGCCACAGTGTGCTTGAGTGGGATCATAACACCAAGCTGCCTATATGAATGCATCTGCTCCATACAAAGAGGACGTCTCAGTGGGAGATGAACTAAAACATCACGAGCAACATACAAAATGAGGCTGTGGCAATCTGCTGCTGTCACATACAGTATATTTAAAGTGCTTACGAAAAAAAATACAGGTATATATATATATATATATATATACATATATATACTGTGAGTCCGTTTGAACAATTTCATATTTCAAAGCAGAAGATAGAACAAGAAAGAAACAAACACTTAAAACAAGCGTCTTCTGTTTTTCTCCGTTGCAGTCTCGAAACGGGGAAAGTTTAGCTTGTAAAATTGAATATTGACTTTTTCCAGCTCGGCTCAAAAGCGATTGTTGTTTCAAATAAAAATGAGTCTGGGAAACCAAAACTACACGAAACCTCCTTTAAAGTGAACGCAATCAGGAAGTTAAGTCAGTCTTTTCTAAATCTTTGTTCTGAACATCCTTTGAATATATTATATAGCAAAATATCTCATATACTACTGGATGAATTTTGATGAATTTCTGAGAAAATAAGTACAGTATTGGATTTGCTCCAACAACTGATTGACTTTTGGGGTCAATCCAGTGCAAGATGGCTGAACAGCTATCAACCCCGGCAAACTCAAAACAGTATAAAGATCAGTCAGTTTCCCAGATATTGTGTGTCGGAACTAATCTGAATTTATTCTGATTGTGACCGTTCCATTGTTTGTCCAAAACATCAGCATTTCCAACATTCATAATTCTGCCATTGTTGAAGCTCAGTGTTTCCATTTATTCTGAAAGTATTAACATGAGCCAAATTTGAGGTTACATTTGTCAAATCTGGAGCAGATATAATAAGAATTTTTTTCTTCTTCTGCTTCCTTTCATTTTATATTTGTCTTTTTTAATTTTCTGAAATTGTATTTGTGTTTTTATTGGAAATCAATGAAATAAATAAATAAATAACTAAATAAATCTCATATATTCTAGATCCCTGATCCGAAATAAACAGAAACTGTGTCGAATTCTCACGGATTGCACTGTATGCGTAAAGTAGGTCAGCAAAAATGGAAAAAAGGTGCAGCTGATGAGGACGGCTGGTGTGGAGTGATGCACAGAGGCGAGTGTGTGTCATCATGGGTGGTGAGGTGGGAGGCTAACAGCTCTCCTGGGTCCATAATGAAGGAGGGACTCTCGGAAGAGCATCCTTGGAAGATCCAGCCGCTCACTAATGATACTGAAAATATTTACACACATTCACCTCTAAAGAAATAGGAGGCAAGGACACATCCCAGTTCATTTCCACAGAACTCAAAGCAGTAAACATGTTTAAAGGACAAAAGCGTTTGACCGGAACCTCCCTATTGACGATGTCATTAAGGTGCACTCCCATTCACTGTAAAAAGCCCACCGAGGGCTGAGCGCCTCTCCTAATGAGCCCCACTGCCAGCATCGCCGCACAATGATGGCAGACATTTGCTATTTTGTTTAAGTGAGAAACAACAAACAGTGTGGCTCTAGTTCATCCTATAATGAATAAAACATTAGCAGGAAGTTATGCACCTTGCTTCCCCACTGGATTTTAGGGGAAATCTTTTTGAGCAGCTCATTTTGCACCACGTTTCCTGCTTTGTGGGCATCGGTGCTCATTGAAGACTGAATATGATATAATTAAAAATATTAATGCCTCATAGACCGTAAGAAAAGGTCTACAGCCTGTGAACCCAATAGTCATATTAGCTCCCCTGTCCAGCAGACTGTATCAGTGAATATTCTTCAAAGGCTCAGAAAACCTGGTTTCCAATCAGATTTTTAAAATATAAAATATGAAATATGTGAATCTCTTGGTTGAGATTGAGGTTTTTTTTTTTTTTTTTTTTTTTACAGGGACTCACATACAACTCAAGTCGTTAAAACGTTGAGTCTGTTTTTAAGATTACAATTTTAACGTCTTAAATAACAGGACATTTTTTGTGATTTTTGTTGCGTATGATGAAATACCTCAAGTGGCATTTCAAGCAGATTTACCGTACTTTTCAGATTATAAGGCACACTTAAAATCCTTTAATTTTCTCAAAAATCAACAGCGAGCCTTATAATCCGGTGCTCCTTTTGTATTAATTCTGGTTGTAATTACTGACCTCGAACCGATTCATGTGGTACATGGCGCTCAAAGGTCTGTCCAAATGAACTTGTTTCGCTGAATGCACCTTATAGTCCGAAAAATATGGTACTGTCAATGTCAAGATTAAACTTTATTATATAAAGCTAATTTAAAAACCGGTGTTGTATAAAATAACAACTCAAGTGGGGAATTATAAAAGAAATTGACAAAAAAATTATTGCAGTTTTTAACCAAATGGAAAACTCTGAATTAAAGGCTTGTACCGGTATTTAAAATGAAATTTGGCTTGAATTTCTTTATCGAGCTTCCTCTTTATGTAGTTTTTGTGTACTTCGTTCTCTTAGCAGAGCTCGGATTATAAGTGTATACAAAATCTGATCTGGTAATGCATGAGTTAATGGTCCAATGGCGATCTTTGGGAACTTCTCCACTGATCGTTCTGCTCCGTGATGGAACCATGGCCCTTATTTGCATTTTGCCTGCAGCTCTGGGAAATCTTTGAGAGGTTTGCTGTTCCACTCAGCTCGCCCTCACCTTGGTGACAGGCCAAGCCTGAGTTTACATCCATGAGAGGCCGCCGGTTTTCATATTACACCATCAGACATTCCTGAGGTTTGTTGCACAGAGCTTTAACTGTTTGAGAGCTACTGCCAAGACCATGGTAACAGACAAGCCTATATTTAGTCGTGTTTATGGGATGTTGGAAAGGCTTAAAATAGTTTGGGGGGGGAGACACTTTTATAATGCACCTCCTCTGGAATCCATCAGACTTCTGGATATCTGAATAAATACAGCTCAAGTATGGATCCTGCACCTGAACACTGTGCCTGCATGTTCATTTAAGACAACTGTGAGGGCATTCAAAGCAAATTTGAAAAGTTTTCAAATGTATTTTTAATACTAAGTTGAAAAATGAACAACTAAATGAGTCATTGACTTTATAAAGTTGTAAGATTTCAACTTTTCCCGTTTTATGAGTGAATGCATGAGTGCTTGAGCTTTTGTACGATAAGTCGGATGTTTTGAAGTAAGTTTCTGTAAAAAAAAAAAAAATCAATAAAATCTTTGAATTGCTTGGTTTGCAGAAATACTTTATTTCTGACCAGCCGGTCAGTCTAACCACTGCTGCTGTTTATAGACAGCTTGAATCTATAAATAAATCGTAGCATTGCATGTGAATGCTGTTTTTTTAATCTTTACGATGATGTCAGTTTTGACCTTACATATATTCCCTCAGAAATATGACAATCTTTCTTGAAGTCTCTCAGGTTGCACCAGAAGTGCTACAGTTAGCTGCTGTTGCTATTTGTGCATGCAGATAGCCACCAAACTGTATGCAAATATTCACAATTCAACAAACAGTGTACGAAATGGCAATCTCATGAGCAGCTAAGTAAAGACAACAATCCACTTTGGTCTGACTCTGCTAAACGGTTTCCATTTTCCTTTAATATAATGACATTATAAAAACTGACACGAGAAAAAAAATTGTGCACATTTTGCTTCTTATTTTGACTTGTCTTCATGATACTAGCCTCCAAAGTGAGGTAGTTCAAAGAACTATCTACAACAGGTAAGATATTAATTGTTCATAACCCTAATACTCACTTTAAAATTTGAACCATTGCTTTAATGCTCCATTTGTTTTTAAATTAAGCCTGCATCTTTGAGGACTGTTTTGCAGAAGAGATACAGAAAACGTCTATCGGACAGTCTTCACCGTCAGAGATGAAGAACGATAAATCATTAGAGTCGAACAAAAACATAAGCGACTGAAACATGCTGAAAATAAAAAAAGACAATGGACGCCAACTATTTATGTCCAACTATGTTTGTTTAAATTATACAACCATCACAGTTTGTTATGACAAAAAACAATATTTTGACAAACATTTCCCACAAATATGGTTAAAAAAAAAAAGACCACTTTTAATGTCTGAATTACCATACTTGCCGCCGTACACATCACACCGCCGTATAAGTTGCATCAGTCCAAATTTGTCTAATAAAGTGGAAAAAACATAAATAAGTCACTTTGCCGTACAAGTCACATCTATTATGCGTCACCGCTGACCACCCGGAAACGTAGGACGGTGTTGTGCCAAAAATCAATTGGCTGCCAAGTGGCGGCAGAGGAAGCATGCACAGGAGGAGTTGGGGAGAAAGAACATACTGTATATTAGTTGCTTCGGTGTATAAATTGCAGGGCTTGCAAATTTATGCAAAAAGGTGTGACTTAGACAGCATGGTAAATAATCTGAAAATCAGCTCAATATCCCAACATGTATGATGCCACTTTCATAAAACATCAAGTTAGATCATCTTGCAGCAATATGCTCATGTCTCTTGTCACTGAAAGATGTGAATAGTGAATGTTTTTAGTTTTCAAGATGAGTGTTTTTCTAGACTGGAACTGAAATGGGAATGCATGTAAACCTTGATGTTTTTGGTGCAAACTATTAAAGTGGGTAGAAGTTACACTATGTTGAAGAACAGAGGGTTTTATTTTATATATTTTGCTTGTCTGAGGTGGCACAGAGTGACAGGTCCTGGCAAGTGGAGGGAGCAGTTTCATCCACGACCAGGTGCAATGGAAAAGCCAGGAGGTGGCCAAAGGTGACCATAGCCACCAAAGATTAATCTTCAGCCTATGACTTGCACTATTGTTCCCCAGAGTAGAAAAACCAACAGCAAACGAGACGGCCATGAAAAGATTGCACTTTATTTACAGTGAAGTAAAAATGAACAACTCTGTAGAGAAGTGGATGAGAAGGCATGTATCTCACAATTGAGTGTTGCGCAGACCTTGGTCGTCAGAATGTATCTTTACTTGTTCGTCCTTGTTGTGGGCGAGGAGAGGAGGGAGCAGGATTCCAACAGGTGCTGCAGCAGGAGCAGATGAGGTGAGCATTGGTTTGTAGGAGAGTGGCAGGACGGAAACTCAGAAGCTGATGCAGTTAGAGGAGGAGGCGTTGTGGTAAGTGGTTTCAGCTGCCTCACAGGAAGGTAAGTTAGGTGGTGTTCGGTGAACAGGACCTCCACAGGTAGACTTGTTACCTGAAGGTCTCAAATGTTCCAGCGGAGATCTGCTGGACCACATACAGCAGGCCTCGTCAAGCTGGATCAAGAACCGGCGTGAGAGGTCGTCTCTGCCCTGCCACTCAGAAGCTGCAAGAACTGTTGTTAGTGGCATGAAAAACACAGAATCTCCACACAGCCACCCCAATTATTTCACACACATCAGATGTTACCAGCCATTAAATAGCTGTTATTAGTTGTTGTCATCCCTGTAGGTTGCATTCAGACAGTCCCTCGTACCTCCTAAAGGTACGTTGTAATGATGGTCAGGTGGTTAGGTTAATTTTATGGGTGGTTATTCTAGAATTGTGCCACTCAAGGTGGCTGCATGTTGGAGTAGCTATCTTATATTCATCTGAGATTTTGCTTTTGGAAACTCTTTTGCTGGATGTACATCACATTTTTTTGGATGACTGTTTCCTCTGGTGTCCGATGCCGAGCAGCTGGGAGGATTTTTACAGAAACTTCTTTACTTTTGGACATTTGTTATGATGTGTAACCATAACAACAAAGTGGATTTGTACAACTGGAAGCAGCTGATTAACATCTCAGAAACTCAGATAATATCTCAACTATAGCCTCAAATCTCAAATGAGTTGAAAAGGAGGCGCCGTGGATGCATTCCCGTCTCCTTGCCAGCTGTGCTCGAGTGCCTGACCACTGAGATCCTGGAACTAGCAGGAAAGACGACTCGTGACATCAAAAGGACAGGATCGTCCCCCAAAACCTGCAGTCGGCTGTCCGCAGTGACTAGGAGCTTGGCAGGCTGCTGGGAAGAGCGGCCATCACTCTGGGAGGAGCTCATTAAGGCATTCAGGCGATCCTGTTGGCCGAAGAACTGAGAGGCTAGCTGAGTCTGGGTGGACAGATCGGACGGCATCTGTGGCCAGTTTCTTTGGACCTGCTGTGGGACGGACCTTTACAAGAGATCCTTCCTGCCTACAGCCATCAGTATCTATAATATCTCTTAATGAAATGAGGATAATGAGTTACAACAACATTTAATTTCTCTTTGGGATTAATAAAGTATTTTTGAATTGAATTAAATTTTGGGTCAAAGGTCAGGGGGTTAAGTTTAGGGTCAAGTGTAAGATTAGGTTTAGGAAAAGGTTTATATAAAGCTAAAAAAAAAACTTACGGTTTTAGACGCGGGCGAAGCTGCATATTATCAGCGATAAGAAGGTAACTTTAAACATACTTGGAGGTACAGAAGGTACAGTCTGAACGCAACCTATGTGGATGATAACAAATAACAGCCATTTAATGGGCTGACAACATTCAAAGCCGCTGATTATTTGAGAACACTATCCTCATAAGCAACATTAAAAACTACAGTACAAGCGTAGCTTTCTCAATTATTAGGGGTGATGGATATTTTGGATATAATGTGGCAACCTAATTTTTGATAATGACCTTTCTTACACCTAGATGTGGTAATAAACCAATATGGAAGTCAACACTTCACTCTTTTCAAATGATCATGCTCACATCATGCACGGACACATGGAGGGTGTTTACAATTCCCTGTCTTTGCTCTGTGGCAGGGGACAAAAACAGGGCTCCACCTTTGACTACCCAAACATTTCCCTTTTTACTTTCCAACTAACAATAAGTATGAAGTTCACCTCCTGAAATGAAATCAATGCAGCACAACTCACACAGTTGTGCAAACAAGGAGAAGTTTGAATGTGAAAGCATGTGGGTAATAAAATCCAGAACTGCCTTCAGTTGCTGTTTAAACAAAGAAAGAAGAAGGGAATATTCCTGGAAGTCGACAGTTCTGTGGCACTGGCAGATAACTGCATCAATGGGTCGATAACTGGCATTTCCAATGTTGTAAACACAGGAGCGTATCAGCACCAAGCTTAGAGTTTCCTACAGCCTGTTTCCCTCTTTGTTGAATTTTTTGGATGTATTTTTACAGCTGGAGTTTCCACCAGTGGGCAGAAAAAAATGTCATCAGCCTGTTCATGTTTTTGCTATTTTCTCAACAATTCACTCCAGCCCAGTGATCCACGCCTAAATAGAAAATGTCTCCCAGTCTAAGCAATGTATTCAGACTCCCTCTGAAAGCCAGGGTTGCAAAAAAAAAATCCATCAGACTTTCAGCAATAACCATAAACCAGCTGTAAAACTGGAGCGAGTAAACACCGGGACTCAGCCTGAGATTTGTTTTTCTACCTGCAGGCAATAAAAAAGGTGGAAATTCATGTGTCCAATTACTGTATGCTGGGAGCATTAAGGGGGGTGGATATTTTTAAAGAAGCACAGCAGGCTCAGCGAGCCGGAGTGGTCCAAGCTTGTGACCCTTTTGTGTGATGGTGTTAGGAGATGTTTCAGACAGAAATCTTAATCGTAGCAAGCTGGAACAAGTTCCCAGAGAGTTCTGAGCTTGTTCAATCAGCTGTTGACAGCAAAGCCATTGCCCAGACTGCCCTCTCTTTTCCTCCTCCACTCTTTGAAACTGAATAGCTGTTTGAATGAAAAGAGAAATAATAAATGTAGAGTTTGTGTAGAGAAACATGTGCGCTGAGAGAGCAACAATTACTGTAATGTGCCTTTTTGCGTTTGCACTTTGTCGAACGCCACATGGCTTGAGATCCAGCAGTACACAAAAAGGCACAGATAGGGAGAGTGGCAACCGAGAGTGGGGGGGGGGTTCTGTAAACCACAGACTGCACGAAGCTCACCAGAAACATCAATAAGAAAAACGATGCAAATATTCATACAAAAAATACAAAAAATAAAGAACAATCCAGTTATTTTCATTTTTTTCAGATCCCAAAAGGAAAATGTTCTTTAAAAACATTTGCTTTTTGTAGTTAGGAGAACAAATGGTAATAATAGTCTGAAGAGATAAGTCTGAAATTGATTTAACCAGTACTTTAAATTGAATTTTTTAACCTGATGTTAATTTTCCAATTTTAATTATAAAACAAAATTATACATATATAAAAAAAACTAATACTAAAATAAATGTTTTAAATTAAATACATTCTCTTTTACTTTTGTTTTAGCATACTTGATTTACTTTTAGCTTTTAGACAGCTTTTAGTTCCTCATTTTTAGATATAATATATTGTTCTGCTTATTTTAGTTTATACAACTCAGTTTTGGCTTCTTTAGCAAATTTCAGCAGTTATTCAGCATTCACGCTGCGTTTTCACAAAAAATGCTATTTCTCTACCTTGATAATAATAAATTATAATGTTCTTCTGACACATTGCTGTCTTGTATAATCCTTGTTATTTTTCATAATTTTCATTTATTTTAGAACTGCTCTGGCTATGTTTTACATCTGTTTGTGGTATTATGATTGTATTCAGCACAAGTGTCAAAAGAGCTCACAACTACAGAGTTCACCTAAAAATTAAGTTAAAAATTTTCCCCATTGACTGATATGGTTTGTTTTTGGAGACCAGTGTTTCTGCCCTGCAAAAAGATTATTAGGTGAAAATTATTATTTACAAAGTTGACTTCATGCAGCTTGCTATAAATGGAGGCTTTAATGAAAATACAGTATTGTAAAACCACAAAAATGAGCTGGGGAATAGTTTTAATAGGTTTTAAAATAGTTGTGTTAGTGATTTTATTTTTTTTTTGTTTCCTTACCAAGAAAGTTTTGAATACATGTTTATTCCTGTTCAATTCCTGTAATTTAAAAATATTTGATTTGTTTGTGTAACTGAGGGATTCATTTGGTAGATGTAACAAAAGAAAAACCCTCCAACTGTTCACTGCAAGTATTTTTCATGAAAAGCCCCAAAGGGCGATTGTCAGATTTCATGATGTCTCTGCAGCCCATGCATCTCAACAAAAAGTCTGTTTTTTTTCCTCCACAGACCACCGTTTCAAACAGATGAGATGTTTATTTGATGAAGCCTTGCCAGTTTGACTTTGGGTTATAAAGCCACTGATTGCTTCCGGGCTGATTTGAAAAATACCCATTCAGTTTTCAAGGTTGTTGGAGGAGGACACAGCTGTAAAGCGCTGCAGTGCTTTCTAAACAGATCTGGTCCTTGATGTCTCATCTAACCTCAAGGGCTGAAAAACAATGTGTGTGAACCGAGGGCCCCCGAGCATGCCTCCAGTTATAGCAGCAGATTCTGTCTGGTGGAAACGTGCAAGCTGCAGCTTTGTTGGAGGGCTTTTCAGGAGATTGTTTTGTCAAGTCTAACCCAGTAAGGCTGAAAGGCTAAAGTCTGGCAGCGATAGAGTTCTGGCAGGAAAAAAAAAAAACACAAGAAGACTCACCTGACAACACGATGGAGAACAAACATATACATATTAGATGAAACTGCACAGTTACATGTTCACCTGCTTCATAAACTGCAAATACATATACATCCACCTCTGATTGCATACACAAGTCCAGACATGGACTTCAGTTAGAGCCCCTCTCTATAGTTCTGGTAACACCCCGCCCCGCTGCTCCTCCTCATCTCTACTATATCACCCATTATTTTGCATTAAAAATAATAAATGTTCTTTATGAATATATATATATTTAATACAACAACAACAACAACAACAACAACAACAACAACATGGATATATCTATATATTACCAAATTCAGCTGGTTTTCATCTTGACATATTAGTGGAAAATCAAAATTAGATTTGTCAGGTGGTCCTCGGTTTACGATCGAGTTCCGTTACAACGGCCCGGTCGTATACCGATTTGAACGTAACCCGAAATTGAAAACACGTGGCGAAACGTAA
>JARVGQ010000610.1:22246021-22256584 GCA_031762355.1 Hypsolebias martinsi | reverse complement strand
TTTATTTGTGAGTAAGGGGGCAGAAAAAATAAGATTGTTTTCTTCTTCTGCTGCCTTTCATTTTATATAAGCGTTGTATTTCTTTTCTTATTATTGTATATATTGTTGTTTTTTGTATTTTAATTATACAATGAAGAAATAAATAAATAAATAAAATTAAACTTGGAAAAAAAAATATGGTTGCAGGTAAAGATATACAAAAAAAAAAATGTTGACATGTTGCCAAGGGGCCACATCGGACGACTGTATCCTTCGTGATAAATACAAAGTGCACTTTTTCAGTAAATGTGAATGGAAAGACAGTACGGACATGAGAACAGGCACGGCTGAAAATCAGTCGTTATTGAGCAGATTTACACCTGTCTCAACGGAAAGGGGTTGTTTCTAAAGGGTGAAGCAGCTCAGCTGGGGGTAAATGACACTGCTTGAGTAAAAAAAGGCCGGACCGCTCCACATCTGTTCTTATCAACTCTGCCGGAAGCACTACAGATGTGCTGAAGGTGTGAGTAGGTGCTGGTGGTGGGGAGCGGCAGACAATATATGCAGCTGTGAGGAAGAAGAGTAACGACTCACTTCCATGCTGCTTGTATCATGTTATTTATGTAAGTGGAAGCAGGCTGCAGGTGTGTCGTACATCAGCATTAGTGGCTGGATCCATGCAGCTGTGAATGTGAAGGTGTGAAATATGACATGGAATGTCAGTCTTTTTGAAAAGCGTCCTAGAGCTTGGCTCTGTAGGAGTTTTGTCATATTGCTGTATTATATTCACATCCAGTTGCGTTAGCTCAACTTCAGACACAAAGAAGGGCTCAAGGATTAAATGGGTGTTTGCTACTGCCAGAGCATTATCATCAGAATCCCTGATTCTTTCATCCTTTATCGGCAGGTGACTATTCTTCTATGTGAGTTCACAGAGAGGAAAACTATTTTCTGAAAATATAATCCCTCCTGCAGGTCAGCTTAGATGTTTCTGATATTTTATCCATCCCCAGGAGAGTCCAGCACTTTCCTTATCGCTCCCGTCACATTGTGACTTTGATGCACTGGGTGGATGGACTGAGTTTGTGCAGGGTGTTGCTGTGTTGTCTGATTATAACAGGAAGTCTAGCAGGAAGCCGAAACAGTTAATCTGAACCAGCACTGTGAGATTTTTCTTTGCCAAAACATATGAAAACCCTGCATTCTACCATGTGCCAATGTTCTATCACATCATACTGTATATGTTATATTGTTATATACTTTTATTTAATCAATCAGACGCACACCTTGGCTGGTTTTTTTTTTAAAGTGCTTGTTAATAAATGGTCTTAATTTTCTGTTTCTTAGGCAGCAGGTGTCAGTGGTTGAGGTGGCCTGTTCTCCACCAACCATCATGGATCTCAACCTCCTCTACTGGCCTTCTCCCCGTGCCAAAATGCCGACTCGTTGTGTCTGAGTGGTGTCGCCTCGGCTATACACGCTGCGGACATGATGACGCAGATGGACTGCAAGTACAGCCTGCTGGGCTCCACCGTGGATGACTGCCACAAGAGGCCATTGCTCCTTCAGGTGGACACTGCACCTATGAACGTATTTGCAGTTCTGGAGGTGAAACGGGAGCTTCCGAAGCGTTGGAATCACGTGGGCTGCAAGATCCGTCTCTATGGCTTCTTGTTTGGCCTAGCTGTCACGTTTTTCATCATGGCGTCGTACATTTTGACGGGGGACAAAAAGGGCCTCATCCTCACCCCGTCCCCATACCACTTTAACAGCCTGGTGAGCTCAGGTGCGTTCGCCTTCAATCTTTCCTCAGTGAAGGACTATGCACACATCAAAATGGTGGTCAAGTCCATTACGTCCAGGGTGGAGTTTGGCAGCAGTCGACAGATTCCCAGTCTCAAGGAACTAATTAAGAGTGATCCACATGTGAGTTAAAAACAAGCCATTCTCTACGTCTTTATGCTCTGATTCATTTGAGATTTTGAGGAATAATTATTAGTACCTTTGTGGTTAGGTGGTTTATTCTGTCTGTTTAAATTAAAACTTGTGTCCTGGCCAGATCTCACATTTAATGAACAATCAAAGAGATTTATTAAAAGCCTTGATTTTTTTTTTTAAAGGTGCTGCGAACAAAAATCCATTACAACCACAATGATTTAACTTATAAAACAGTAAACATGCACTTAAAAGCCTGATGCACGCGTCAGTTGAATTTTTTTTTAAAAATTATTTTTAGGTTTTTCAAGACAATGTGGCTCCATTTTTGTCATTTTCACCTCAAAGCCTGATTCAATTATTTGATAGTCTTAATTTGACTTTGGTGAAGCTGTTTGCAACTCAACAAATTTCATTTTGAAGACTTTCATGGCTGCTGGACAATCAATACTGCATTTGTGGATGTTGTTAGCATTAATTGTCCCATATTTGCTCCACAGGCTGGTAAGCAAGTCTTAATAATGTGGCCGCTGATGTGTTTGATCAACAGTAAAGCATCTGAATCACAGTTAAAAAAAAAGGACTGTTGGAAAGTTGTTACCACATATTTACTGCTATGTGCACATACAATGGAGACGGAAATAGGAGACTTGATAATTGTTGTATTTTAAAGATTTTGCACATCTCTGTTGGCTGAATGATAAACCTTGAGCAGTCGTGAGAGTGGTTAGGAATAGGGATGTCATTATTTTAAAACTTATACTTGATTTGACCACCATTATATGCTGTTTCACTGTCACTTTCTATCCTTTTGTCATAGAAGCAGACAAGAAAGACATGTGCTGTTGAAATTACCCATGCATTTAAAAGATAGTTAGCAAGATGTCAAATAGCATCAAGACCAGGGAACACAAAAGACAGGTCAAAGAGAAAGCTGTTGAGATGTTTAAAGCAAGGATGGATTTTAAAACGATGCACCCTAAGCTTTAAATATTTCATTGATCACCATTTGATCCATCATCTGATTATAGAAAAAGGATGTCACAACTCAAAACCTGTGAAGACACGATTCTCCACCTGAACCGACAGGCTGGACGAACAGAGCATTATTCATAGAAGCTACTAAGACGTGGCACGAGTGGAAAAAGTTTACATTGGAGAATTTGTCAACAGGATAACTAGTGCACTTAACAAATCTGGCATTTATGGAAGAGTGGCAAAAAGAAAGCTATTGGAAGAAAGCCATGAGGTTGTGTTGACGGTTTGCCACAAGCCATGTAAGAAACAACAGACATGTGGAAGAAGGTGCTTTGCTCAGATCAAACAACAAGTGAACTTTTTTTTTACCTAAATTCAAAGTATGTGTGGTACTGCACTTCCCCTTGAACGCACCATCCCCAGCGTGAAACATGGTGGTGGCAGCATCATGCAGTGAGGATGTGTCTCCTCAGCATGGACAGGGAAGCTGGTCAGAGTTGATCAATATGTGCAATACAATTAAAATACATGCCTTTTTTTTTAAAACAATGTATCAATCTGTCCTGATGGATGCTCAAAATTCCAGGTAGAAAAACCTAACCAAGTTAAGTCAGGTCCTTAAAAAATGTAAAAAACTTGTTAAAACATTTCGTCTTTATTCCAAAAGACTTCTTCAGTCTGAGAAGCTGCACTAAACTCAGTCTTATAAACAGCCCCTTCTTTTAGTGGAGCAACCAGTTTGCTGTTGACAGCCAAAACTAGCTGTTCACATGACAAGACCATCAGCTTAACGTTAGTGCTCTAATGGCCACTTGCTATTCACAGGGGGCTGAGTGATACTAGCAATAACAGCATTGTAAGAAGGCGACAACTAAACATGGAGGCCTCCACCTCTGTTTAATAATGGACGGGTTCTCTTCACAAAGATGGCCTCCTTTACTCCTCTCTCAAACCATCAATCCTCCTTATCAAGGATGTGAACATCTTCATCCCTGAAAGAGTGACCGCTGTCCTGGAGATGAGTGTAGACCGCAGAGTCCTGGCCTGAAGATGTTGATCTTCTGTGCTGGTCCATCCTTTTGGCTAGTGGCTGTTTAATTTCCCCGCTGTAAGACTAGTCACCCTCCTGACACTGAACAGCATACACAATATTACTCTGTGCCGGGGGACTGGATCTTTGGGATGGACCAGTATTTGCCATAATGTATTTTGGGGTTTAAAAGCCACTGGGTATCATTCTCTTTCCACTTCACACATGTGTACTATTTAGTGCACGTGCAGTAAAATTCCTGTAAACTATTTAGATGTTTGCAGCTGCAACACCTTACAAATATCATGTTCAGCGAAGCGTTGAACCCAAGTGAAGACAGAGTTCGGGAAATCTTTAAGGTAAAATAAAGGATCCATTTAATTAAACAAAAGCAATGACTTGGCAGCTAAACACTGAAAAAAAAATCCCGAGCACACAGAGGAGCCGAACACAAATGGCTGTGTAGAAACACAATCCATGGACAAGGTGGGAACACAGAGATGATGAACTTAAAGAGACACTAACGAGACACAATGATGAACACCTGCTTGGGATTGGGAACAGGTGAAGAACATGAGGGGGAGAAACTCTGGGGAAGGCAGGAAACACAAACAAGTAAAATTAACACAAGAATCACAAAAGTCTAGAGCAGGGGTCTGCATCCTTTACGATCAAAAGAGCCATTTTTTGCCTTAGTTCACTAAATTAATTGTGTCCACAGCTGCAACAACCTGCTATAACTGTGATATCAAATGGTGGCCCATGGGCCACTTTAGGTTTATTGGAGGGGGCTTTTGAGACCAGTGCCATAAAGTGAAAAATATGTAATGATTTTTAACATTTATTGATATATTTACAACTTAAAATAAAAGAAAAGACTGATTCTTGTAAAGAAGGGTAAAAATAAATGACATTTTTGTGGCTTTTTATTTACAATTTGTTTAAAAAAGTACTATAAACAATGCAGACCTATGTGATGTTTTTCAGTTGTGGAAAATAATAACCAAGTATAAAAAAATCAAGCATAAAGTTAAAGTCGGTGCTTAATTTGTAAACTAAACGATGCCAAAACACAACATAGCTGAGTGGGGGATATAAGGGTCCTCCCCAGGAAAATTTTGAATAAAGTAGATGTCATTTCCTGCATTCTGGTGTATTTTAACATGTTGTTAAACATCTAAGAGAAGTAGCTTGACCAATAGCTCTCTCCTTGTGTGAATAGTGCACGCTCCAATTCTCTCAAGCATCCTGTATCCTCCTCCCCTTTAGGTGCAGAGATTTTTTTTTAAGAGTAGAAGTGAAAATGCTTACTTGAAGAGGTAGCTCATGTGTGATATTAGGAAGCTCATAGTGGCTGTTGTGTTTAAAATGAGTGTTTATGTAATTATTTTCAGATTACTTAAGTTTTATTTATTCAAGGCAGTCATATTTGTTGATAACTTTATTATTATTAGTAAGGCTGAGAGTTACCAGCTCCAAGCAGTTACCGGAAAACACTCTGTCAAAATAAGTATTCACACACGTATTTCCAAAAGAAATGACAAATAAATAAAAGTTGAAAAATTAAAACTGCTGATACAGTATTAGTTTTTTTGCTGTTGGTATAACAACCAATGACATGCAGTTTTATGTTAGTTTGATCAAAGCTTGAAAGAGCCACTGCAGAGGGACCAAAGAACCACATGTGGCTCCAGAGCCGCAGGTTGCAGACCCCCGTTCTAGAGGAATAACATCAAACATCAATAAAAACACAGATTATCACAACAAAGTGTAAAAGTTAAGGGACTTAACCACTTTTTCAAAACACTATAACTCTGCAACCTGTGATAAACACTGAGGAAATGAAACATCTCTGTCAGTTTAATGAATCATAGCCATAATTATCCTTAATGCAATTAAACAATTACCTGCTCACTGTAACAGCCTCAGTCACAGGGATTGTCTGAGATTGAGTTTCCTGACCTCAGCTCAAGTGATTTTGAAGGTTAGCTATCGGAATGGCGACTAAACGCTTCCTTCAAGGGAAGTGCAAGCAGAGGAGATCCATCAGAGCTGCCACAGTAAAGACTCAAGTTGATGGGGCTTCAGACACTCACTGAATACCAACAAATGAGTTATGTAACTGGGCTATAACTCTTCTTCTGATGTTGCCATAAATCACATGAAAAAGTGAGCATCCAAGTGCAAACTCAAGGTTCTAAATCGGTCTCTTCAACTCTATGTATTCAGTCAAACTTGGCCCTTTAAAAGCAGGTTATTGGCTCATAATTCATTTCTTCTCCAGACAAAACAACATTCTGCATTCTGATAAGCTTTCAAAAGGTTTAGATATTTCTTTTTCTTATGTGTATGTGTGAAAAAATGGCAATAAATAAATAAATAAACTGTGTTCCTTCACAGAGCAGCCTTATCAGAGACAATGCAGAAGACTTTGTCTGAAATGTGTCTTAAAATAAGAGGATTAAACAGTGCGACACAGTAAATCTTTCTTTCTCTTAACAGATGTTTTCTGTCATTCCTCACAAGTTCCTGCCCGGGATCAAGAACCCCTGCTGGTATGAAGAATTCACCGGCAACATAACCTCAGACCCATACAGGACTAATTTGTATGGGCGGTACTCGCGGCGTTTCCGGACAGTTTTCCAGCACTTGAGGAATACTTTCAATGACCACTTGCTGCATCACAGCAGGAAACCCTACCGCATGCGGTGCCTTCCTTTCTTCTATATTATCGGCCAACCAAAGTGTGGCACAACGGACCTGTATGACAGACTGAGGTTGCACCCCGACGTCAGGTTCACCACGTTCAAAGAGCCGCACTGGTGGACCCGCAAGAGGTTTGGTAAGTAAAGAAAGCATCTTGTGGTGGAGACCTCGAGCTGGGCCACAATGACAAGTGACTGAGTATTACCGTAGACATGTGAAATGAGATTTTCTAAAGGTTTTTACTTTCACTTAATGAAAATTCCAGAACAAAATGATTGCTTTGACATCTACTACTGAATACCTTCTGGATTCAATCCAATTTAAGATGGCCGTCACAGTCAACCAACCACCAAAATGGATTTAACTCAGACAGTTTTACAGATAATGAACTAAAGTTATCTATGGCAGTAGCTGAGCATTATTCACAACACATTCTATGACCACAGTACATTGCGTGATATCTTTGTATAAAACCTTAGCTTTCGAAGTCAATCATCTTTGACTGGTAGCAAAACATGTTTTGAACAACTGGACAAATTCCAGCGAAATTATCTGAAAGTACAGTACCTATTGACTGTATGTCTACAACTGATCAACTTTTTACATCAAGTCAGTTCAAGATGGCCACCACAGCTAACAGTCCTTACAAAACAAATATAACTCAGTCAATTTGAAATAAACTGAGCTGTAATTTGGCGTGATAGTAGCTGAGAGTCGTTCATAACCCATACTCCATGCACTATGAGATCATGTGAGATCCATTGAGATATTGTATGGGATTGCATACATGCTCATTTAAAAATAATTTTGCAATCAGAAAAGATTCAATTGAATTGTCTGATTAAAGCTAAACGCTTTTTTTGAAAGTTACTGTCTGATTTATTTATTTTTGTTTGACGAGGCCACATGAGTCAAAACTACACGCTCAGCAGTCTGCACCAACCTAACCTGTGAATAAGATGCTGACGCCATTTTCAAGGTTTGGCCATAACAACTAAAACTGTTATTTCTCAGCTTGAGGTCAAATACAATGGTTCCCAACCCTGGCCCTTGAGGAACGCCATCCTGCATGTTATAGCTGTTTCCCTGCTTTGACACGCTTGATCTGAATGAATGAGTGATGAACAGTCTTCTGCTGAACTTGAGTAAGTAAATCACTGAATCAGGTGTGTTGGAGCAGAAAAACAATCAAAACATTCAGGAAAGTGTTCGTCGAGGACCAGGGCTGGAAGCCACCGGTCTAATATTCTAGCATGAAAGGTGGTGGGTGAAATGCATTCCTTCAAGGATTTCCAGATGTTAAATTGATTTAGGAGAAAGCCTTGAGAAGGAAAACAATTTTTTTTTCTTCCCAATTACACACACTCATGAATTTGACATTTATTAAATATTTCTGCTCGGTCTCCCATTGCATCTAACTAAAACATGAATATTCAAGACCTGTGCAGTTCCATGAATACTAATAAACCAAGATCATTTTCCAGCAGATAATTGCAACCTCACATTTTTTTCAGCTCCATTGTTGTATTTCTCTCCATGGGACATTTTAAACACTAATTGTCCCCCACTCCTCCGCCTTTTACACCAGCCTTTAACTGCTGCGGGCTTTTCATCTCTGTAGATCCAGGCTGCTCATTAATGATTGAGTCAAAACTACACTATCAGCAGTCTGCACCAACCTTATCCACACCTGTGACTAAGATGCTTTTCTGTGGTTTAAGTTTCTTGAACAAGCGGAAAACTGTATTTGATTTGTATCATTTGAGCACACATTTCCTCCACGTGTCTCTCAACTGTGGCTTCTTCTGTTTTTTGTTGTTGTTTTTTTGTTGTTGCTGTTTTTGTATTTTTACAGCCGAGCAATCCTTTGCTCACTCTCACATATCACATGCTCATTTACAAATAATTTTTCAATCAGAAAAGATTCAATTGAATTGTTTGATTAAAGCTAAACTTTTTTTTTGAAAGTTACTGTTTGATTTATTTATTTTTGTTTGACGAGGCCACATGAGACTTCAATATTTTCAATAATTAAAAGCTTTAAATATGGAAATTACCCATAAAGTATTAGATTTTTTTTTTTTGTCAATTAGAAAAATATCTTGTGAACCATGGCAGAGATTTTGATGAAACTCTCAGAAACTAATCACTGGGTGTACATCTACAGCTGATTAACTTTTGGTGTCAGATTTAAGACGGCTGTCACCGCTAATCAAACTTAATAAATGCTATAAATCTGTCTGTTTACAGATACTTAGCCCATTTTTTTGGCAGTAGCCAACATTTAGTCAGAGCATTAACAGATTGTGAGATATAATTGTTTAAAACTTTGTCACACCAATTGGCCGGCGACATGCATCACTTCAGGGAACGCCAGTTTAGGCAGCCTATAATTCTAACTTGGCGCTTAAGGAGGTTGAACAGTTGGCGTCAAGTGATTCACTCAAACAAAGACATGAAACGGAGAAACCGCGGAGTAAGACAGCAGACATCTGCTCGTGTGACAGCCCTCAGAGTATGGTCGCCATCATCATGGTTTTCTTTTTGCAGACACATCTATGATGTAAAAATAAATTTAAAAAATAAAACTACCACTTTGTGACAGATGGGATTTAAAGACAAGGATCTGGTTGTGAGAATATATTTTTAAACCAACTCACTTAAATTCAAGGCATATTTTTGTTCTCATTTTTTACTCTTTGAAACTATCTTTAAAGTAATAAAATGAAAAGGCTATACTTCCAGGAGGGTATGATTTTACTGTGAATTTGCCACATACAAGGAAAGCCATCTTGTGTTTTCCCTTGTTTTTATTTATAATTGAATCACTCATTAAGTCTCAAATAACAGAAAACCTTCCGCAGCTGTTGAAGCAGACGTCAACAGTGAGTCCGTATGAGTTGGCAAAGAGTATGTGCATTTCTGACGCCATTTCCCATTACAAACCAGAACGTGTCATAAAGCTGAAGGGCACTCCTGCTTTCTGACTAATGGCTGTTTCAAGTCAAACATCTACCAGATAATGGCTCAGTCCTTGCTTGTTTACATGATGTTTGGGGCTTTAGGAACAGCAGTTGCACGTTCACGTCGGTCCGGTTGCTAAAGATTATTCTCAATGCTCTGAAATTGCTCAAAATTCAGTTCCACTAGTTCTAGATGCAGTGATTCCCAAACTGCTGAGCTTCAGCCCATTTCTACCTCTGGGAGAATCACCCTCTCTGAAACGCTCTTTTAATCTGCTTTGTCCTCTTACCAACCTGTTGGTAATTAAACTAATTAAGTGCAAAATGCTCATCTTGCTGCTTCTTATTCTTTTGCTGCTCTTGACCCAACTTTAAGACTTGTGTTGTTGGGATCTAATTCAAATCTACCCCCAAAATTGTAGAATTTCTTAGTTTTGACATTAGATATGTTGACTATATCCCGATTCATTCAACCTTTATTTATACAGGTTAATCCCATTGAGCCTTGGGGACTCACTCATGAGACCTGATTTTAACAAAGAGAGATGACAACAGACAACAATAGACAATCATAAAGTATGCGTACAATTTTTTTAAACAAATGAAAATAAATAAATGAAGTTTAAAGCGGACTGCAAAAGTTAGAAAACCTTAGCAACCGTTTTAGCTCGACAATAAACAACTGCGTCATCATATAAATGTAAGGATGCATCAGGGATGCTCTGACCTACATTAGCTATGTAGATTGTAAAGAGGGTGGGTCCTATGACTGAGCCTTGTGGTACACCGTTGTTGACAGTTAAATAACTGGAGGATGTACCATTATGTTTAACACATTGTCTCCAATCTGAAAGATAGTTAGAGAACCAAACAATGGTGTGAACTGAGAAACCATTTTCTGAGAGCTTATGACACAAGATGTTATGATCCACAGTGTCAAAAGCTTTAGACAGGTCTAAGAAAAGTGCAGCA
>JARVGQ010000610.1:22218098-22233699 GCA_031762355.1 Hypsolebias martinsi | reverse complement strand
CTTACAGCAACTCGGACTTAAGAACGGGTGTGCGGCGCAGCGTTAACATACATTTTACATGTATTTTCTCGACTTACAGCAAAAATCCGGACTTACGAACGGGTTTGCGGCGCAGTATAATGAGTTTCGACTTAAGTTAAAATCGAGTTAAGAACGTTTGTAGGTACGGAACCCGTTCGTAAGTCGAGGACTACCTGTATATGAGGGAGGTACATTAAAAAAAAATAGAATATCAAGTAAAAAAAAATAGAATATCAAGGGAAAAGTGCCATATTTTTTAATCAGTCACTTCATAGAGTAAAACTCTTCTATTATATAAGTGTATTACATGGAGTAAAATATGGCAAGTCTTTGTTTCTAGTTATTCTGATGATTCTATGATGAAAATTAAAATCGCAGTGTCTCAGAAAATTAGAATATTGTAATAAAGTTCCATATTGGAAACTCATGCACACTATGCACTATGCACAGATGAATCCTAGACATGAGCTACAAATGTTGCATTTCTCAAGTCAAGCTGCTCCTGAACCAGAGACAAAATGAGAAGCTTCTTACCTGGACTGTGAACTTCATAAAACTCAGTGGACCTGCACCAGCAGGACATGGACCCAAACCATCACTGGCTGTGCAAACTTCACTCTGGATTTCAACAACGTGGATTCTGGACCTCTCCACTCTCCCTTCAGACTCTGGGACCTTGATCTATAAATGATATGAACATTTACTTTTATGTAAAAAGAGGATATTGAAACACTGAGAGACAGTCCAGTTATTTGTCTCCTTAGCAGGTAAGACACTTATGATGCAGTCTCTGGTTCAGGAGTGGCTGGACTTGAGGACTGAGACATTTGTAGCTCATGTCCAGGAGTTCATCAGCTGATACAGCACAGGACACCAGAAGATTACAATATTGAACCTCTTCACAATATTCTCTTTTTTTTTTCATGATCTGTTTTTCACGATCATCAAAATTACAAGAAATAAAGGCTTGAAATTTTCAGTTTGTGTAATGAATCTATGTAAAATAAGAGTTTCACTTTATGCAATGACTGACTTTAAAAACACAAAAAAATCTGTAACTTATAATGTGGCTGAGATTCTCAAAAAAATACTTTAAGTGTTAACAGATTGTGTGCAATTGTTGTTTAATATTTTGCATCTGACTATTTGGAGACTAATCTGTTGTGTTAGCAAAATATTTTATGAACCACACTTGATGGATTTAAATAAAAATATTAAAACCTCTAGGACAAATTAATATTTGGAGTCAGTCCAGTTTATTATAGCTGATTCACATACTTTTTCTTCTTCTTCTTTCTCCTGTTCCTTCTTCAGGGGTCGCCACAGCGAGTCATCCTCCTCCATCTCACTCTGTCCTCTGCATCCTCTGTCCTCACTCCAACCACCTCCATGTCCTCTCTAACTGCATCCATATATCTCCTCTTTGAAAAATATATCATTATGTGATTGTCTAAATCCATGAAAGGTAGGTTATTTATTTGTTTGCCTTGTGTGCATTTGTCTGACTGTTAGCAAAATATCCCATGAACCAGTTAACAGATTTTAATGAAAATTTCTGCACCTAAACACAAATATTTGCTATTACTCCGTCCGTTTTACAGATGAGCTCAGTTTGGTGTGGTAGTAGCTAAGAGTTCTTCTCAACTTCTAATCTGAGTGGTGAGTGATTGTACACTTTGCTTAAAACTTTAGAAGAAAAGATTGTAACTTGGGAAAATTTGCTGAATAACTACATAAAAGCATACATTTTCAGGTCATTTGCTTGTTCCTTTTCTGAAAATATGCACCCAGATGTGGTTTTCTCCACAGAGGCATCGCTGCCATGCAGGATTAGCATTAAGATGTTATAACAGTTGTTTTGAGGTGTGCATGGAAAATGTTTTTCATGTCTTCAACATTTATGCGCTTAGTAAAATTTTCATGTCCTCATGGCTTCCTTCATCTCATCCCCTCTTTCTACTTCCTCCTCCTTCACCTCCTCCTCCTCTCAGACAGCTCAAGATGGGTGTAGTCTAGATGAAGAGTGGGCGAACAATGAGAGCCTGCAAAGCTGGCGATGGATTGTGCCGGCAAAGGCTGCCAGCGGTGAGTTGTCCACCCACTCCAGATTCTGTTCCTCTGTGATTAGCCTGCAGGCACAAACCCCACTTTTTTTGTTGTTTCTTTTCAGATCTCAGTCGCAGGTGAAAGAGTTGGCTCATTATGCACCTTCTTTCTGTATTTAATGCCCACTGTGTGATGAAGCAACACATTTAAATCAAGTTCATTAAGAGGGCATTAACTTTGCCTCAGTTGGTTTTGCATTAGGCTGATGAAATGTTGCAACGGAAAAAAAAACAACAACTGTAGGACTTGACATTTCTTTACTTAGAAGAGTAACTACATTATTCTGTTAAACATCCAAGCTAACACAGAGGAAGTCTTATGAAAGTAAAACTGTTTTTATATGGTTTACGTTAAAGGAAAATAAATTTCAAATGATAAATGGTGATTGTGCATGTGTGCAGTTGTCTATAGAGTTAGTGAACCAACAAATGAACCACTGGATTGATTTTAACGATGCTCTCAGAAAACTAACCACTGGTTTTGCATCTACAGCTAATTAGCCTTTGGGCTCAACACAAAACAAGATGGCCGCCCTCTGTCAACTCAGACTAGGAAACAAAAACATTTACTATAAGTCAGCCGGTTTCGCAAACAATTGACTACACATTCCGACTTCTACACATTGCACCACAACTTTGCAGAAAACTTTCATATTACAGTTTAGTCAAAGCTATTACTGTATTTTCTGGTGTATAATTCACTTTTTTTTTTTTTTTGGCATAGATTTGTCAGTCCTTTACATTACATGTCGAAGTGACTTATGAACTTTTTTCATATTAACAACGCAATTTTTGAATGATGCTTTAAATTTGGAAGAACTACAACAGCTAGTCCTCCCATGTGCTCTTGTTTCACTCAGCTGGTGTATAGGTGGAAGAACAGTGGGGAGCTAGTGGCTCCGGCTGCGATGGATGGATGGATGGATGGATGGATGGATGGCATGACCCAGGTAAAATTAAGCTGTTTCGACCATTAAATAAATGCATAATAAATGCGACTTATACGCCGAAGCAATGTATATATGTTTTTTCCTCTTCATGATGCTTTTTTTGACTGATGCGACTCACAGTATACTCAGGAGTGACTTATACACTGGAAAATATGCTAGTCTGTTAGTAAAATTTCTCATGAACCACTGGACAGATTTTTGTGAAGCTCTCAAGATGTAACTATTGGTTGGACATCTAACGTCATGTCTAAAGTCAAACCAATTTAAGATGGCCACTATGGCTTTGTCATCACAAAAATGGCTGTAACAGTCAATTTCACAGACATTGAACTAAAAATGGGTTTGGTAGTAGCTGAGAGTCATCCTCACACTCACATTTTGTGAGTTAACACTTGAAATTGTGCATAATACAATTCATAAGATCCAGCCAAAATATCTATAACTCCATCCCTTCTCAACTTCAAATGATTTGAATTTGAAACTCTGGCATGAAAGGTGTAAACTAATTTACACTTCTTCAAACTTGCTTTGGGCTTTGTTGCAGCATTTCTTTTAAAGCTAGACTTCATACGCTGCTGTAGCCGTTAGTCTCTGGAAGAGAAAAAAAAAAGAAGAAGAAGAAGAAGGGAAAAGAAGCGTTTTGAGGAGTCGACTGATGTGATGAGCAGTGACACTCAGGGCATCGCTCCATCTCTGTGTTGGAACATGCCTCAATCCTCCACCTACAGTTTGTTTGGATACATTTCAACTTCTTGTTAATGTGCAAAAAAAATTGTCTTCTGTCTGCTTTGAAAAAAAAAAAAGAAACCTCCTTCTTGTTTTAACAGCTCAAATGCGAGTCATAATGGGAGGGGAAAACAGATTTTGTAGGTGTCAGGTCATGTTTCTGCTGTTTTTCTGCTCTCCAATGCAATAAATTGACAGTACAATGTGTCAACAAGCTAGCTGGGTTTAAATTCATGGGGAAAAGGTGAATCACCTGTCTCTGTCTGCTCCTTCATCCCCTGCCTTTAGTGTTCCTCCCTCCCTCACCTCATTTCTCCCAGACCGAGGCGTTCATGGACCCTCTGGCTCCTCTGCCTTTATTACTTACTTGGAGTGCTCGGAGAACTTTGTGAACTCTGTTCTCGTTGGAGTGGGAAGGGGAGAGGGAGACGAGCAGTTGATGGGACACGGCAGCAGCAGCAGCAGCAGCCTCATCTGGAGACGAGACTTTCAGCTGGAGATAATCCCCCCTCCCCAGGTCATGACAAGGCAATGCATCAGCCTCCTGACGCCCCTGGTTGTGCTACTTCTCACAGGGCTCGCAGACCCCAGCCTCGGCTCTGCTGGCGAGCAGGAGGATTACCACAGGCATGGGATGCTGAGAAGGGAGCAACACAATCAGGTTCAAGTGCAGGAGAAGCCCATTTCCTCACCACCGGATGGACACGAGCACCCAAGACAGAGCAAGAAATCTCCTAAAGGGATGGCAGAAAGCAACAAGAAGAATGAGAAAAAGACAGCTTCGACAAAGTCAGGTAAAAACAAGGTCACAGCTTTTAAACATAACCCGAGTTAAGTCCTGATCAGACCTGCAGATTTGTTGCCATTAAATTGCATTTAGTTATTTCAAGCTGGTATAATGCAAGCATTATTTTGTTTTAAACATTGCAGCAAACTTTAAGAACATTTTCATGGAAGCTTCATATAATTTATTATAAACCTGTGATAAGTGAGAACCTTTGCATGGTCTGAATAAAAATGAAAAATGAGTCTGGACTCAGTGCAGCATCTTAATTCTAATTCACATGGCAATAAAGAGCAAATTAACAGCGTCGGGAAGGTAACTTTGAAAATGTAATTGGTTATAATTGTGAGTTACATCTACTATTTCATGCCCTTTCTAAAAACAATGTAAATGTTTACATTTAGTGTTTTTTTAAGTACTTCTGTGGCTGTTAATGGTGTTGAACCTGCAGCTGAAACTTCTCAGCTACGATTAACACTGATCTTTGTGGAACTCCTTTTACAACACTTCTTACACGTGGAATAAGAGCTCCAGAGCCTATAAAGGCAACAATTTTATGTACTAGTCATAAAAAAAAAGAACTAAAATCAACGTTGATCAACATGTGACCTCACTTTTTTACAGATAAGGTCGTGGATACAATGGTAATTTTAAATAGCCTTTTTATGCAATTATATCAGACTAATATTAAATAGGGAAATATGTAACATCCCTGCAAACTAAAGACATCTTAAGTCCTCCTCCTTTCATCCCAAGATGATTTGGGTAAAAGAGTTCATTGCGATTTCTAGAGATGCACAATATTGGATTTTTGACCGATATCTGATATGCCGATATGTTAAAACTTATTTGGCCGATAATTGACACTAGTACCAAAACTTTTTTCCTAGACCTACTTACAAAGACTACATAGCTTTCTCTGCTCTGGAATTAAAATACTACATTATTCTGCATGGTCTTTGTCAATATGGCCTGCTGCCAAATGCAGATGCCAAAAAGGGGGCTGAAAATGATGCAACACTTCAACTTGGATTATGTTTAATGCCAAATTTATTTGTGACATGTACTCCCTCTAATACAATGACAACACTCAGTGCAAATTTGTAAATTTTCACAAATCTAAACTCATTGGCGTGCATGGTGTCATAACATTGTGCTGGCGCTGCATGCATCCTTGTCGCTGGGTTGTCTGCACCTCATATATATAAATTTTAAAATTATATATATATATATTAGATATTATATAATTATTAATAAATATATGTATATATTTAGAGCACCTTTTATATTAGTGGGTTATTTTGATAGAAAGGCCGATGTCCGATATTTAGCTTTATTGCTAATATCGGCCGATACCGATGCCGATAATATCGTGCATCCCCAGTGATTTCACCATGTGACTCAAGTTTTGCAGCTACAGGTTTTTATGTTGATAAAAGAGCTATGATTGAAAGACAGCAGAGAATGTGTGTGTGAGGGTTTCTGTTCTTCTTTTTTATTTTGTTACTCTAGTGGGTGAGTGAGTTCTGTGGACACTGACCTCATCCACCAGGCATCTGACTTCACATGTTTGAGCAGGAATTCCTGCTGCAGGTGGGACCACAGGAGGAGAAACCTGCAGGAGTCGCAGCTTTCTCTTCAGAATAGTTTCTTTTGGTTTAGGACGTGGATGACGACTGCAAGGGCTTTAAAATTACAATTGTTCACTGACATGACGTTGGTCAATGATAGAGCTGAATCTGGGCACTTAAATCAAGTGAACCTCAGCTTTCAACTCAAGTTTAAAAAGCAAAAAATGGTGTTCGGATAAATACACCAACTTCTCGTGCTACATTTGTATTTGTCCCATTTTGATTCTGAAGTTTTGAGCCAAAGAAGGGATTTCATCTCCAATTTTGTCTGTTTTTTAATGCATTGCTGCTCAAAGCTGCTCAAAGACTCAAAGGTAAAGGGCAACCAGAATTAATTTAATCCCAACCCTTGCATGGACAACTTGATCAAAACATATTCTATTTTTAAGCAACATATGCAATGAAATTCATAATTTTTGTGGAACTTACATTGAAAATTATCCAAATACATTATTGTCTATTCTTTCACATATTAATCAGCTCATTCAAATTTCTATTTTGAAGGACTAACTCATTTTGCAGGACTTTTTAAAAGTTATTTAGTTTGAAGAATTTAAATTAGTTTCATACAAGCTTAATTTACATTTGCTGCACTGACATTTCTTAAAGGTGTTGCTGAATATGATTTCTAAATTTGCATATAGAAAAGTTTTTGTTTTACAAAGACAAAATAAATCAAATTCTGGTGTTTTCGATAGATAAAAAGCAATGGTTGGCATGACTTGCTTGTTGCCTTTCATGCCAAAAGTTTAAAGTTAGTCTGTTAGTGTCAGGAGTTCCTGCGGGGGAGGACTTTCATCTTCTACCACACCAAATTTTAGCTTGACATCTGTAAAGTCAATCATGTTAAAGGAGTTTTTGTGTTTTCTAAAACTGATAAGCTATAGTAGTCATCATAAATCAATCTGACTCTGCAAATTAAAAGTTATAGATGTGCATTGAAAGATTAATTTCTGAGAGTTTCATTAAAATCCATCCATTCGTTCATGAGATATTTTGCTAACAGACAGACAAGCACATGTACATACAAAAGCATGTATGATTTCATACCCTTTGTAATGGCAGACATTAATAATTATGGGTGAAATGTATTACTTAACAGTTGTATCTTTCTTCTTCCAAATTTTTAGTTATTTAAATTAAATAAAAATTTCTGCATGAAGAATATAAAGAGTCCATTTTTAAGCAAATGTGGAGATGAATTTAGCTTTTTATATGATTTAATTCTTAAATAAAAAAAACGTGAGGTTATTTATTGAAAAGAAAATCCACTAAGTGATGATTTATGTAGTTTACAGTGAATGAACTTTATGTGTTTAAAATTTTACAAATAGTAAAATAAGGTTGTTATGCTTAAACATCCATGACATCAAAGGATTTTTAATATTTACTTGACATTTACAGCTACTCCTGCAGTAATTTGATCACCTCGACATGATAGTCTGAGTCAGATTCACAGTAATGTCTTGTTGAGCAGATGTTGGCACGTTCTGAATCTGCTCGGCTGCAGCACATCTGCAGCTCAGAGCGCGGAGGAGGAACCGTCCTCACGTTAAGAGAAACCATAAAGACTTTCAGATGTGTGAGAGGGTTTTGTCATGACCTGAGACTCTGTCGAACAGAAAGCACACGTTCCACTTATGGCTTCAGTCTGTGGAATGTGACTCTTTACCCCAAACCGGCCTCGTGCACAGGATGTTTTCAAGCTTGACCCTCAGGGCGGACTATCTAATATATGAAGGCATCAAAGCTTCTTTTAATGTCAGAGCGGAGTGGAAGATTGACAGCACTGTGCTAATGAGTCAAACATCTCTAATTTCATTATATGCTGTTCCAAGAAGACAGATTTTATGATTTTTAAAGTGGTTCTGATCATTGGTACACAGACTTTATACAAGTTTTGTTTTTTGTTTTGTTTTTTGCAGTTTGGCTATTTTTTTGTTCATTATCTGTCCACTCCTTGTGTCTGACAGGATCTTGACCTTTAGAATGTGAGGAAATTGGGCAGTGGAGATAGAAAAAGAAGACTCAGATCCTAAAAATCTACTTACAGCAGTTCAATTAAATTAAATTCAGTTTATTTATGAAGTGCCAAGTCACAACATAAGTCATCTCAGTACACTGAACAGACATTCATATACTGTATATAAAAATAAGTTAAAACGATTTATCTGAGGAGCAGACTGCTTTGAGTTTAACTCCATCGCAGAACTCTCATCTTGAGCAAGCACGGAGGCGACAGTGGAAAGGAAAAACTCCCTCCTGAGGAAGAAACATTTAGCAGAACCAGGCTCAGGACAAGCGGCCATCTGCTTCAACTCTCTGGGTTTGAGATTAACAGGAAGGAGGAACAGATACACAATGGCAGGTCAAGAATCACATGTTAAGATAGAAACAGTATCAAATGAAAACTATTTAATTTTAGCAAATAATTTAAGGAAAGCAGGTCAATTTGTCCTTCAGTAATCTAAGACTATGGCAGCATAAAAAGCCAACCCTAACTATAAGATTTATCAAAAAGGAAAGTCTTAAAACTGGACAATGTGTCAGCCTCACAGACAGAAACTGGAAGTTAGTTGCACAAGAGAGGAGCCTGATAACTGAAAGATCTTCCTCCCATTTTCCTTTTTAAACTCTAGGAACCACAAGTAAACCTGCAGTGTGAAAGCAAAGTGCTCTGTTAGGAAAATATGGAACAATTAGATCTTGAATATAAGATGGACCTAGGTTGTTGAGAGCTTTATAGGTTAGAAGTAAGATTTTGAATTCAATTCTGGATGGGAGAGAAGCTAAAACTGGAGAGATATGATCTCTCCTACTTACTCCAGTTAAGACTCTGACAGCAGCATGTTGGATTAACTGAAGACTTTAAAGAAGTATTTGGACACCCAGATAACAAACCATTGCAATAGTCCAGTCTATACGTGACAAATGCATGAACCAGTTTTTCTGCATCATTTTTAGATAAGATGTTTCTAAGTTTAGCAATATTATGCAGATGGAAGAAGGCAGTTCTATTAATGGTTTTAATGTGGGTGATAAAAGACATGTCCTGATCAAAAATAACACCAAGGTTTTTAACATTAGAGGTGGAGGCCAGATTAATGCCATAAGGTGGGTGAAAGACTGAAAAATGTACAGTATTCCGAAAATGCTCAGGTCCAAAAACTAAAACCTCAGTCTTGTCTGTGTTCAAAAGCAGAAAATGTAGGTTCATCCAGGTTTTTATGTCTTTAAGACATGCTTGTAGTCGAAGTAGCTGATTGGATTCATTGGGTTTCATGGACAATTATAACTGTGTATCATCAGCATAACAATGAAAATTTATCCCATGCTGTTTAAAAACTTTACCGAATGGAAGCATACATAAGGTAAAGCATATTGGTCCAAGCACTAAACCCTGAGGAACCCCTTGATAACTTTGGTACAGATGAACAACATCTGGAAGTTAAATCTTTAGGAAATATAAACAACCCCTATGAAGACCTCCGTGATACACAATCAAACAAAGCTAAAATAAAAAAATAAATCTAATTTCTGACAAGTTAGTTAATAGCTTTTTAGGAATAATCTTGTTGGTGCTACTTGTCCGTCAACTTTTTATTCGGTACCACTTTACAATAAGGTTCCCCTTATAGATGGCTAATAAATAGTTTATAGATACATTATTAATTCCTCCATAAACACTTTATAAATCATTAATAATGGTTTATTATGCATTAATTAAGGGTGACAGAGAGACAAAACTGACCATTATTAGAATAAAAATATATAGGATATAATAGGATATAATATTAGTTGTAGATGCTTATAATGCAGTGATAAAGTACAATATTATATCCTAAAAAAAATAGGTTTGCAAATCCTTATTGTTCTCACAAGGAAGTAACTTAGTCTAAAATGTTCAATATAACGACTCTAAATGAAATATACAGGTGAACAGATCTGGCTCACTATTTGGCAAGAAACTGGTCATTTTTGTCTCTCTCACCCTTAAGGAATGAATATTAAGCAGTTATTAATGATTTACAAAGTGTTCATAGAGGAATTAATAACGTAAACTATTTATTAACCATCTATTAGGGAAGCCTAGGGAGCCTGATTGTAGTGGTACCTTTTATTCAATTCTACAAATAGGATAAACTGTGGCTTTATGACAGGCTACTGACAACAAACTAACCAAAAGCTCAATTCTGAAGTTGGTTCTTCCATAAATCCCTGTATTATGTCAACACAATGTTAGATTATATCTTGAATTAAGGATTTTTTTAAGGTAGAGTGATTTAAAGTGGATTAACAAACAAAAAGTAAAAAAAAAAAAAAAATTGAAAATGGTCAGATACTTGAGTAAGAAAGCATCCAAAGTCCAAAGAAAAGGTTTGAAAAGCCTAAAGAAACTCAAACTTCACTTTTAAACGATTGTGAGAAATTCTGGTTTACTGAAAGCAAAATATTAAGAAATGAGAGAAACTTATTTTACTTCTTTTAAACCTGGTTGTGCTTACTGACCTCGAACTGATTTTATGTGGTACTGAACAATGTTGAGTGTTACTGTGGATGAATTTAATAAAGTTTGACTTATTTGACTGTTTTGTTTCGCTTAATGTGCCTTATAATCTGGTGTGCCTTATAATCTGAAAAATACAGTAATCATTTGGCTCAGTGGCCCAGCTTTTAATCCACATGAACAGGAAAGCCTTTTATCCCTTTGTCAACATTTCATAAACCTTGAACTCTGAATCAACATTTCGACTGTTAGGATCCATTTTTAAATTCCATTAATGTTCAAATTTGATTTTGTTTCTCAGAGAAAGCAGCCAGCAAAAAGGCAGTGAAGAGCAAGAACGCCCTGAAAGATCCCAACAGCATCTCTGAAGGAGTCGGACAATATAGCTCAATAAAAGAAGGTGAGTTTAAAAAAAAAAAAAACAGCTCCTCCATTTGTTATGGGGAATTCACAATCTCATATTATTCTTCCCTCCAATGTGTAAGGATTATTTCTGCACATGCATGGGAGCCATCAAAAGAAACAAACTCTCTCAGAGATGACAAATATTTTGGAAGCGAATAATGCGTTCAGAATATTTTCCCTCAGAGGAAAGCTCTGGCAGTTGCAGTCGATACTCTCTGGAGCAGAGTCTAGCCACACAGGCACTGATGTCCTCTTTAGCTATGAGGCGTTCTGTTTGGTTTCCAGTACTCGCAGTAAATTTCCTACACCAAAGCCAGGGTGCCTCTGCAGCTTTTGTAACTTGTGCATGCCCCTCATGATGCTGCAGCACAGATGATCTACCATATGAGTTCACGTTGAAGCTCCTTTAAGACAAAGTGAAGTGCTGCCATCTTTAATTTGGCACAGAAACTGAGAAGACTAGTTGGACACACTTGTTTGAACATTAACAACAAACCACTTTAAGAATTAGGAGCTCAGTTTCTCATTTTTAGTAATTGTTGGCTCGCTGAAAGTTTTATCCTCAAGCTATTGCCAGTAGTGAAGCAGAACGAAGTGCCTGCCACATGCACAACAGGAAGTTCATTAAACTGGGATGTCAGACCAACATGTGGAACAGGAGGATGCTTCCACATTACTGTCAGCAGATGTAAGATAAATCTGTTGAGCGAAGCTGTTTTAGTTTAAATATTACAGATGTTTTATGTAAACCACAATGATGTATAAACATATTTATGTAGCTATTGCACTTGTGGGTTAAAAAAAAACTAGGGAATGAAGCTCTAATCGAGCATCATCAGACATTCCTTTAAGACAGTTTGGACAGTGAAGCACATCCATCACCCTGATGTTCATGCAATGCTAATGCCATCGGTGCAGAGGAGAATAACATTAACTGTTTTGTGTCTATGTCAGTGGTGTTGCATTGTTTTTGCTCTCGTGTTCATTATGTTCTTCAGTTTTCTTATAACTCATTTGCGCCGCTTTACAGTGAACTTTATATATTTGGGTCACACATGGCTGCATTAATTTATTTTTCTGGCCTATGTGAGTGTCATTTACCTCTTTTGTGGAATATATTCAGATTTTGATGATCTTGCGTTCCAGCTGTTTCACATTTAAAAGATTTTAGGTCACTGCCTGTACCCAGTGTGCCTCATCCCCCTTCTATTTTATTTATTTTTTATTTATCCCTCAGGATTTATTACTTCATAGCGCTTTTGAGGATTAGTTTGATACTTTCAGTACAAAGATACAGATTCGGAAACTGCCAAAACTGTGGAAAAGTGCCTAAGGCGCCCGTTTTATAATCTGAACTACACCGTATAATTTAAACCTTTTTAAAAAGCCGTCCATTTTGTTAAAAATTACTAACAGTCCTTAGTTTAAAAGCAGTTTAAAGCTGCTGAAACATCACACTATGAATAAATCATACATGGAAATTATTTGATCTTCAAGTCTCCAGATGTCAAATAAAAACTTGTGACATGAAAGGAGAAACATCCAGTAGGAAGATACGACTTTCTGAAATGTGGCAGGATTACACATTATAGTGAAAGCCATGTGTTTCATCACTGTGTGGATCGTCTTGGACTGAATACAACTGGAAACTAGACAAATTGCATTTTCTGAAAAAAATGCAGTGTGAATGCTTATTGCAGAAGATCTTGCTGAAAAACAGTTGAAATCAGCTAAAAACATGCTGCAATGTAACTGAAATGAAAGAACAAGCCTTAATTAGCAGAAGAAAGCAGAAATAACACATATTTGCTGAATTATGTTTTAATAAGCAGAAAAGAGAACAAAAATTAGGAAATTAGCTAAAAAAAAAGACTGAAATTAGCAACAACAAAAGCTGAAACGTGGCTGAAAAGACAAAAAGAAGCTTAAACTACCAGGAGTGGAAAGAGTTGAAGTATGCTAAAGAAAAATGTGGAATTGACCAAAAAGTCTAAAATTAGCATAAAAACAGCTAAATAGTAGTTGAAAGAGCAGAAAAAGCTGAAACTTGCAGGAAAAAGCTGAAAGGAGCATAACAAAGAGAAATTACCACAAAGAAGTTAAATAGGTGGCAAGTAACAAAAATAACCGTGAAAAACTTGAATTTATCTGTAAGCAGCTGAAATTTGCTAAAAATGCTAAAAAGGTAGCTGAATAGGTAGAACAAGTTAATATTAGCAGAAGGAAGCAGAAAGAACATGTTTGCTCAATCAGGTTGAAAGAAACAGACATGAGCATGAAAAAGGGGAAATTATAAAAAAAAAAAAACATAAACTAGAAAAAAACAATTGAAATATAGAAGAAAGTGGAAAGAAAACGTTTGTGCTGAATTTAACTGCAAAAAGTTCAAATGAGTGCAAAAAATGTGGAATTAGCTGAAAAGCTAAAGTTAGCATAAAACAGCTAAGTAGTAACTGAAATAATAGAAAAAATTAAACACAGACATTAGCTGAAAAGAGCATAACAAGCTGAAATTAGCAAAAAGAAGTTAGAAAATTCAAAAAATGTTATAGATAGCAGCAGAAAGAATCTGAAAGGAGCACAAATGGAAACAAAACAGCTTATATTAGCTGAAAGTAGATTAATTTTTTTTTAATTTGCACAGGGAAGCTGAAAGAAGCTGAACCAGAACAAAATGTTAAAAGAGCAGTAAAAGTTTGTAAATAGATCTAAAGATGGAAAATGAGCTCAGTTCATTTTCCATGAGGGGAAAAAAAAAATGTCAGAAAAGGCTAAATATTTCAAAAAGCTAAAGTTGCACCAACAACAAAAGTCATAGCAGAAAAAAAGCTGAACGTTTAGATGCATGATTTGTTGAAACAGCTTGAAAATTGCGGTACGAGGATCGCGCCAAAAAATGTACAGAAGAAAAATGGATCACAATAGTATCAATGCTTCATAAACATTCATACAATAATGATTTACGGTTTTGCAACATGGCGGGCAGTTGTGTGTGGGGTACTTGGTTTTTTTGTGACCTTTTCAGAACCTCTTCTGGTGTACTCACACCCAATGTCCAGACCAGTAATCATTTAGGGAGCCAAAAATTTGCGTTTAGTTTAGGATTGGCTAATCTTTGCTTTCTTTTTAGTTCTGAAGATGATGTTTTAAAATATGTTACGGTGGCTAAACTTAATCTTTTGTGAACCTCCAGCTTGAATCCCAAAGACTGTATCAGTGGACTTAAAGTGTTAAATACCCATGTGTGCATGTATTATTGCCATAGTTCAAAACTATAACTTCTCATTTAGCAAATGTGCAATTTGTTCAAAGGAAATTTAGTTTACTGGTAGTCTAAAATGATGTCTCCTTTATATTCCTTGCTTACATTGTCTCTTGCACATATATGTCTTTTACATGCTTTTTCTTTCAAACCTTGCGTGTCATAAATTAATAAATCTGGTAAAACAATGCAACAGTGTTTATTTCTCACCTCCAAAAGGCAAAGGTGGACAATGATGTATTTGCCTTTGTGTGAGTTTGTTAACTTTGTGCCCGTTTGTTATTAAAATATCTCATAAAGTCAAGTAGATATTTTTTAATAAAGCTCTCAGACAGTAATTACTGGATATACATCCACAACTGTTACAGTTTGGAGTCAACCAGATTCAAAGTCCCACTAAAGTATGAAAGTACTGTACTTCCAGTACAGCAATACTGGATGCCCAAACTCACACGTATTCCGCAAACGAGAATTCCACTGCTCGTCTTGCACTTCTGGGTGCTCATTAGTTAATGCAGTCCTGGCAGTGTGACAGCGACATGTGCACCGTGCGCTGCATGTACAAACAGACCAAGCTCTAAATCTGAAATTCATCCTCTGAAGTTCCACTGCTGCGCTCCAGCCGTTGGGCCGCAGAGATTTTTCACACGTCAGCTCTGATTTCCCCATTTGGCTCTCGTCGGACAACATCCAGTGCAGCGTGAAGAGGCGAGAGGTCCTTCCACAGAGAGCCGTGTTTCGAGAGCGCCGGCTCTGCTTCTGCAGTCACTTAAATACGGGCATTTGTTCAAACAGTTTGCAACTCCCTTCCAGCATGAAAGAGAAACATTTTCAGACAGGCACAGCTTTCTTCTCTTAGGACTAATTTTGTTGTCCTATTTCCAAAATATAGAACCTTTTGCATCAGTGCCTGAAAATGAGTGATTTTAAATTAATCTGTACCTTAGAAATGGTCTGTAAGAGTACTTATACTTTCTTTTTTGAGCTTCTCCTTCTTTTGGCTGCACCACAGTGAACTAACACTCACGAAGACTTGGCAATTGTTTTTACGCCAGGTGCCCTTCCTAACACAACCACAGACCACCTAAGGTGTTTCACCTTTCCCACCCACATTTTGAAGTTGTCGGTCTGGGTAGTTGAACCGGCGACCTTCTGATCACAGGCCGAACTTCTCTAACCTCTGTGCCACCATTCCTTGAAGAGTACATAT
>JARVGQ010000610.1:22146807-22157738 GCA_031762355.1 Hypsolebias martinsi | reverse complement strand
CATTCCTCTTTCTTATTTTGCTTAATGACTTTTAACTGCATGTTCTGATGCACAGAATCACAAGTCCAAGTGTGAACTGTGTCACAGAGTAAACACAATAAAAACATGCATCATCTGCAGCATTGTTCATTAAAATGACTTAACACTGTTAATGTATTACAGAAACTATACATACGGTAGGTACACTTAATGATATTGCAGACCATTGCATTAGGTAATACATTCAGCAATTACTTTTACTTTAAGTATTTTTAAAAGCAAGCACCTATTTACTTTAGTAAAAACATTAATGTGGTACTTCTACTTTTACTACATTACATTTCTGTCTGTTTATTTGTACTTTTACTTAAGTTAAGTGTTTTCTCCACCACTGCTCAACTCTGCTGTTTGTCCCAAGGAACGACAAAGCTTAGGGTCAGTTAAACACATGAAAGCGATCAGCCTCCCATTAATATGAAATCCCTTTATTTATAGGAAACTCTTTTGTATCTTAGTTAAATGGGAAAAAAAATTGCCTCTTCGGGTAATTTACGTTGTTAGTTTGTTAAACAGGGCATCACTTTAACGTCACATGCTTTAAAACGATGCAAGCTCCATGTTTTAATCAAGCGCTGCTGCCCTCTAGTGGAAATCAGCGGTATTACTCGCAGTTATCACAAACGGAAGACTAAAGTGGGAACATCTAATCTGTGGTTCCTCCATGTGGCAAAACAAGGTCAGTGCTGGATTTTGACGATGACTGGCTTTTTGACTCATTTCAAAAATAAGTAAAAGGTGAGCCAGAGATTGGTTTACGAGTCAAGAAACTGGCACAGAAATATTATCACCATGTTCCATTTTTAAATCTGAGCAAGCGCTTATCGTTCAGTTTGTCCAAACGTGAAAAACTCCAAGGCCCTTCATTTCTGTTCAATAAACTAATGTTTTAAAAAAGTATTATTCTTTTTGGGGTGTAAGGAGAAAACGAAGCATGCTGTTTGGATCTGTTTTAGCATCAGAGGTCACTGTGAACGAGCAGTGTCCAGCTTCTGCAGCTGCAAAAAATAAATAATAAAAAAGCCACTTCACTGCTTGTTGAGATTAATGGCAGCCACAGGGGCCGTTAACGTAGAAAAGCCATGGCCCCACCGTTTCCTCAGTGCTACCCCCGGGAGCCACCACCTCTGTAATGGCTCTGTTCTCTCAATTAATAGCACTCATGGGCCACACACACAAAAAAGATCATTTTTGGAGGAAAGAAGAGGAAGAGGACAGCAGGGAATCATTGTTATATTTGTGGATCAGGACTCCTCCTGTGAGTAATGGTGAAAATTGATCAAACATAATTCAGAATTGTCCATTTTAATTATTTAAATATATGGTAAACTCTAAATAGGTTTTAAAGCAGATCCCATAAAATACTCCATTTTTTTGTGCCCTTGTGGTGCCAACAAAAGCCCCGAGTCTCCCTTTCACCTGAAACACAAGAAGGGCCTCTTAAAGAGAGTCGCTTGCAACCAGAAAGCCTCCATTTAATCACAATGCACAGGAAATTACTGAGTGAATGGGTCAGGTGCTGATAAGAGGCTGAGCCCCAGAAATGACAGCTCCTGAAACCGAACGAGCTCCGACGTCGAAGCCAAATTTTCACAAAAGGACAAATCTGGAAGTTTGACAACCTGGCTGTACTGTCGTCCAGATTTATAATTATAATATAATGATCAAATTAATTGCTGACAAGGGCTGCGGTCTTCTGAACAGATGGCAGATTCAGTCACCCCTGGCTCGGCTCACAATAACAGTGATGTCAGTGAAACAGGCCTAAAGTCGCCCAATGATTCTGACCTCTTGACAGACAAACTGCTGATGTGTGCAGAGATGATATAAGGAAAGCAAAATGTCGTTGTTTCATCGTGAGCATCAAGTTGGAGAAATATGAAAAACCGTATCGGCTGTTATAAGTCAGGTTTAACAAATCCCTCATCATCAGGGCTGATTCTGTCTCGTCATTCAAGACAAGAATGGTCCAAGTGTTCTAGCATCTAAATTCAACCAAAGCATCAGGTGAAAGCTCCTATGACTTTTGGCATCTGTAATGTTTATTCTTTATAATTTTTTTTATTTATTTACAACTCCCCCTCCACCATACAATGAGATATCTTCAACTGAATAATTCAAAAGCATTATTATTTTAAATCTCCTTTAGCAGATTTGCTCTATTATGTGTTTTTGTGCTCCTTTTAGCTGTTCAGTACTTTTAGATTTATATTTTTGCTACATTGAGCTTTTTGCTACAGTTTTTCTAACTTCAGCCATCATCTAAATTTGTTTAACTTTTACTTTATGTCTAAAATTTAGTTAATTTGACATTTTAGCAACGGTTTGGCTATGTTAAACTTTTGGCTATTGTTTGCTTATTGTGTCTTTAAGCTACTGTATTTGCAAATTGTAGCTTTTAGGTATGTTTTGCTCATTTAAGCTGTTAGCTACAATTCTATTCAGTTTATTTATATAGCGCCAAGTCACAACAACAGAAGTTGTCTCTGGGCACCAAACAAAAACATTAATATATTTAAATTAAAAAAATTAACACTAGCTACAATATTGTTATTTTGTAATTTTGTCTGTTTTAGCTTTTAGCTATACTGTTTTCTTTTTTTTACATTTAGCTTTCTACTGTTCTGCTAATTTTAGCATTTGTTTTTCTTGTTTTACCTTTTCATAATTCTTCAACTACTTTCAGTAAATGCATTAAGCACTTACCGCACTTTACAATAAATATCATTTCTCCAGTTTTATTTAGTTTTCAGAAATTCAGACACGTGAGAATTTGAAGCAGGTGCAGATTTTCCCAGAGGGATTCCCAAAGTAACTCTGCAGGAAAGTTTTTACTCTCAACAACAATCGAATGATCTCATGAAGGAGTGCAAGCTTCTCGTCACATGTTTACTCTGGGATAATATTATTATAAACTGTTGTCCATGCTGTCCATCAGCAGCTAGTTCAGGTCCTTTCCCAAAGCAAGAGCCTTAGCTGGTTCAAGCTAAACAGACGCTCTCCTCGGTGCAAACAGCTGCAGCGGGCAGGTAGCAGAGGTTTTTCAGCAGGGCCTGCCTGCAACGTTCAGCTGACGTCGAGGGCTCTCCAAGTAATTGCAGACAATTACAGTATGTGGCACATGGTGCTCAACATTATTCTCAAACACGGCAAAATGGCAGCGAGGTCTCCCATCACATCCAGTGATAATTGAACAATTAAACTTTAGCATACTAATTACCTCTTTATTTGACAGAACTTATTATGGAGACAGGCCAGTTGTACAAATTGCTCGTTGAGCTCAATCCTAAAAACGGCCATTCTTTCAAACCCAGATTTAACTGGATTTATTAAATATCTGTGGTTATAAAGTTCTGCTTTTGTGTTTTTACATGAAATGAAACGGGGTTCATTTCACCTCTTCTACGTAGCTCGAGACTCTTTTCAGTTTCTTTCTTTTAAATAAAATTGTCCCAGTTAGACAAAAAGGTTGAGCGTCATTTAATATTTTTATACCCTTTACTTCAAATTCCATTAAGCATCTCGATTTGACACGCTTTAAATCACGCTCGTTGATTGAGGCAGTTAGGCTCTTTAGACTTCGATGTAAAATGGCAAATTTCTTAGAAATGAGTGGACATGAATCCAAAGAAGAGCGTGTAGGAAAATCTCTCTTTTTAATAATTTAGTGGAAATGAGCAAAAATTGGTGAGCGGAGCATTAACGACGTCGCCGAGCTATTAGTTACGCAAATGAGACGTATGATGTGGAGGATTAAAAGTGGAAGTATCATCTGTGTGATAAATCACATTTCTCCCTCTTCTTTCAATGTATTATTTATACACATCAGTGTGACGTTGAATGAAATTTGCATTATCGCTCTCCAGATTATTATGTTTTTGTGCTTGTAAATCCTGCTTACATCAAGCCTCTGAATATAAACTCTGCTAAATGTGCTTTGGAGGACATGACACTTCTCATACACTGACTCTTCGAGGACATTATGTAAACATTACATTAATTCATACAAAGTGGGGAAAAGCTTTAGGAGCCACTTGAACGATACAGTGGACATGACAAAAGGACCTTACTGAAAAAACAGCATGCAGTTTCTAACGGTATGAATGCTAATACTTCCTGCTGAGGCTGCACTTTGTAAAGGCGGGTCCCCCCAGGTGTTGGACTGAAGATCCCTGTTACTGATGTACAGGGGGTGCCTGAATGCCAGAAGGTGAACTAAAAGCACCCTGGCAGTTGAGGTTCAAAAGCCTTGGTAGACGAACTGCCTAGGGAACGGAAAATCTAACTTGAAACCCAGGCACCTTCAGCACTCATCAGCCGTCTACCCCCGTGAATGATGATTTGACAAAAAAAAAAAGTTGAATCATTTCATCTGGACCAGTTTCTTTAAGGGAGAAATGTTTTATCTTCCATCTGGAAGACTTCATCATTCTGTGGCCTGCCAGTCTCTTACAGAAACCCCCTAAAATACTGACTGGAATCTGATTATCAGCATTGTGTCCCAGTTGATGGGTGGAAGAATGGCCAGGATTAAAACTGTGCAAGAGATTGAGACAGAGATCGCATGCATGACTGTTACTGTGCAAACTGCCTATAAGTCTTCCTGTTTGGAGAAAGTCTGGAGGCCGTCAAAGCAGCCGTCCTAGTGAATTGCCTGGCCTTAGCAGGACAGTAAGAAGTAAATGGTGCAGATACAGATCCCGACCAAACAAAACTGGATGGGAACAGTATGTACAGGCATGATAATCACTGGAAAAGTGTTCTAGTGGAGTGTAAGATGCTTTCTTGGTTCAAGTTTTGTGAAGATGTTTAAGGGCCAAGTGCTTCTTCTACGCTTTACAAGCTTCTTGAAAAAGACTCAACCATTATCCCTTCATTTTTCCATCAGAAGTTTCATCAGTCACACAAGCAAGTGTGCTCCAGTATCGGCTTCAGATTTGTTTTCTTGAGACAGAAGTACAGTGGGGGCCCTGAGGTTTAAATGCATTACAGCCTATCACAGTCGCTAATCCCCCAAACCCAACAGAGGATGACTGGAGAAGGCTGTGACCAGGATTACTACAAGGATGGTGTCTTCCCACTTCTCCCCGAAAAGGGACTAGAATTGCTTCTGGACACAATAACTAGAATATAAGTTGCTTCTCTAGCAGTTATGTACCAAGAGGGTGGAGGACAACACAAGTTGTCTTTCTACCCAAACTTGTTGGTAAGCCAACAAATTGAGAAGCAAAATCTTTCAGACCCGTCAGCTTAACATTCTTTTTGCTGAAGGAAATGGAGTGGATGACAGATCGACATATTAGGAATGCATTCATTCATACCCACTTACTCACGGACTCATGTTCGGGCTGCTGTTGTTACGCCATACTGTTTTACATTATTAGTGTTTAGTGTATATCTTAGATATTTTAGTGCACCGTTTGGCAATCATTTAGCGTATATCTTAAAACCTTATATACTGTTATTGAGCATGCATCAGGGTACTTATAAACTGTTTATTTTTACACTTTTCTTGGTATTGTTGAGTGTAACTGGAACCCTGAGTACATAATTTTGTTCCACCTCATGTACCACATGTGATGCGAATGACAATAAAATTGGCTTGAACTTGAACTAATGCTATCAACTTTACACCCTGAACAGTGTGCACATCAAGTAGGTCTTTCCACAGAAACATCATTACAACAAGGTTATGCCAGGTCCTCTGGATGGATTCTTCTTTGTCTTTTATCCAAATTCTTCTTCAGTCTGAGGAGCTGCTTCTTTGCAATGCCTCATACCCACTGACCATTTCACAGTTATTAATGTGCATAGGTACAATCACATCACGCGCTTCAGTAGTATCATTCTTACTTCGTACCACACTAAATTTTTTGCTGTGGCAGCCATCTTGAACTGAGTCGACTCTAAAATATGTATATCCAATGATTACTTCAAGTTTAATTGAAATTTGTCTAGTGGGTCATTAGATATTTTGATAACAGACAGTCACTTAAACACACAGACTCAAGCAAAAATTAAACTGATTCCCAAAACACTTGTTCTAATACACGTACAGTAAAATGTGCAAAGCGAAAACATTGTATGAGACAAACAATATTTTCTATCGCAAACTCCTCCCCCAGCCATGCAATAATAGAGATTAAGAATGTGATAACAATGTCAGCTGAAAAGGCCAAACCACTGGAGCATAAAGCGCATTTAATATATAAATGTGACTGCTCACACAAGTTATTTGCAAGCCCCTGCACAAAATGATCATATGTGTTGATACAGGCGGGAGATGAAAATGATTGGAACAAATATCACGAGGTGGTGATTGTAGACAATATTAAACTGCACAAAGAATCTTTTGTCCTTGAACTCCTGCACCAGTTCAGGTCGGTATCGCCTCTGCTTAAATTTAATATCTATTTATTTTACTCTATTGTATGGCTTTTATTGAGGTTGTGCCTGCTGTATCGCCTCAATCTAGACCAGAAGTGAAGGTCAAGAGAGGCAGAGTGCTTCTGTTTATTGGCTTCCATTGAGCCCGTATGAGCTGATTTGGCTATCAGCTCTTGATATTAAGCTCTTTCACAGTGTTTTATGCTCTCCGGATATTGTTTATCACCACATTGCTGTGTATTTACAGCTGAATTAAACATTCTTTGTCATTTTTTGTAATATCCTCTTTGCTGGCTCTTGCAGGATGTGCGAATCGTGTTGGATGTGGTAGCATGTGTGCCTGTAAACTATCTACAGTATATGATTAAAAACACTGCTTATATTTCATCCCCATCCTACATTGTCAGTGCAAGCAAAATATTTGTACTTTTGCGCAAATTATTCACAAAAAAATCTGTATCAGTAACATTACATATTTAGTTTTATTTGATTATTTTGTACAGTTTTATAGTAAACAAAATTTTGCATATGAAATTCCAAAATATTCATTTTGTCCCTTTTTTCATTTCAATTATCCAATTTCAAAGCATAAAAGTCCCTCCAGTCTCAAACTTAGAGATTTAATCAATTTTTGCCGGCTAAAATTTAGTTATTTCAAGGTATTTCATACAATACAAAGGTCTACGTTTGTTATAATGTTTAAAAAAAAAATCATAATTTTGAATTATATTTGTCCACTAATCGCAAATAAATACATTGTTAACAACTTGTTCTATGATTAGAAATACCTGCCTTTCCAAGTTGGAATTCTAACTTGTTTGTGAAGCACTCTAGTTGTTATTCATTTATTTTATACATTCTGACTTCCCAGTACACATGGAACACAAAAGTATTCTTTACTTGAACAATACTACAGTTTTTCATCTTTCATACAAACGTTTTCAAGTGAATGCTTGCAGAAACAAACATGTGTTCCATTTAATAATGCAATGAAACTGATTTTATTAGTACAAAGTCATATTAAACCAATTTAATCCTAAAACTGCATCAGCAAGTGGCTGCACTTACATAAATCTGGATGAATTGTTTCATATCTATAGCCTTGATGCCTGTTTCTACACTTGCATTGTTTATTTACATGGAATAAAATATGACTTTGATTGAAAGGTCTTGCATTCCTTGATGGATTTACTATTACCCACCATGGGCACCTCCAGACATTTAAAGGGGGTGGTCTGTTGGGGCCCACTGTTAAGGGCCCGGCATACTCCATTTGAAGCAGAACTGTTGCCTCGCGATCACATGGTTGGGGGACGTTGTTTTCGCACATATCGTTCCAGAGCTCCAGGGAAAACCCTCCTGTTTCAGTACACATCACAGCATGGGTTCCTTCTTGCCAGAGACTCCACGCTATCCCTACATCGTTTGGCCACAAATCTTTCATGAAGAAAGAAGAGCCACACTTTTCAGCAGACAGACTCATCTATATACGTCTGCACGATCTCCATCCCAGAGTTTTGGGCCATTTGATTAATTTAGTATGTTTGAGGAGTTGTACACCTTCGTGTTCAGGCACATTTCCGCATTGACAAACACGCCCAGCAACTTCTGACCAATCGCACAACACTAGGTGCATACGCCTGTGAGAAAAAGTTTGTCCCGGGCCTTGTGCCGAGTGAAGCTGCTTTGAGAACAAAGTGACGCGATTTTCGTCACGCAACTACATCAATGAGAGACGATTTTGCAGCTTCAGATGAGTATGTAGTGCCATTTAATCTGGGATTTAAAATACCAATACCAAATGCTATAGCAAAATTTTAGGAGTTTTATACGACCATCTTACATAAACGAAAGAAACAAAATACAGTACTGCAATATAGGACTTTAACAAGGTCGAGTCAGGTCCTCTGGATGGATTCTTCTTTGTTGAAACATTTTATCTTTTATCCAAATCTTTAATTTAGCTTCTTCAGTCTGAGGAGCTGTAGCAAGCTTAGTCTCAAGCAGCACCTTCTCATAGTGGATCAACCGTTAGTGCCCCGATGGCCACTTGTTATTCACAGAGGGCTGATGATACTTGCAATAGGCATTGGGGACAATTGGACACGGAGGCCTCCCTGCATTTAATCATGGACGGGTTCTCTTCACAAAGATAGTTTCCTTCACTCCTCTCTTAAACCAGCGTTCCTCTCTATCAAGGATGTGAACATCTTCATTCCTGAAAGAGTGACCACTTGCCTGCAGATGAGTGTAGACTGCAGAGTTCTGGCCAGATGATGTTGCTCTTTTGCGCTGGGTCATCCTTTTGGCCAGTGACTGTTCAGTTTCCCTGATGTATAACTGATCACAGCCCTCTTGACACTTAACAGAATACACAATATTACACTGTTTGAGCCGGGGGACCAGATTTTTGGGATGAACCAGTGAATTCAATGTGTGAATGAATGGCCAATGAACCAGTCTTTGCTGTAATATACTGTATTTTGGGGGTTTGGAAGCCACTGGGACGTCATGTTTAGAAATTAAATGTCCAAGTTTCTCTGAAACTCCTGCAACATATACAATGATAGTTGGGGTCTGGGGTCCTTCTTTTCACCAGATGGCTGGCTGAAAGCCATCTTTGTGAACAACTAGTATCGACTTTCATCAGCAAACTGGTTGAACCATTGTGAGAAGAGGCTATTTGTTTGCAGATCCTCAGACTGAAGAAGTCTTTAAAAGACAAAACATTTCAGCAAGAAGAAATACAGAGGACCTGAATTAATTTTGTTAGATTTTTTTTTTCTATCTGGATAATTGAGCATAAATCAGGGTAGTAGCTGACCGTTTCCGCCAACACATATTCCAAGCACAGATTATGTGAGATCTTTGTTTTAAACTTTGGTATACAAGTCAGGGACGGCATGGTGGCACAGTTGGTAGAGCTCCTCTCAATGAGAGATTGCTGGAACGAATCCCGGCCAGCGGCATATTTGAATGGAGTTTGCATGAACCCATCATGTCTCATGATGGCTTCATGTGATAGGTTGCAAACAAACACACATATTTGACTGTTTAGCCAGGGAGCTCACTGGGGAGACATTTTTACAAGGGTGGCCACTGACTCCGCTAACTCCCCCTTGATTGTGCCCCTGCTGTCCACCGCCTTGAATTAGTGCTTTGTAGCCATTATTTGCAAAATTCTCAAGTGATATACCTGTTGATTACCTGCATGAATGGGAACCAACTTAATATCCTTTTTTTTCCAGTGGCAACGAGACTAAAACATTTCCTCGGACGGTAAACACGTCCTGACCGCAGTTTAAAAATAAAGAGAGAAAGTTCCCTGAACGCATCTCTGCGGCATTCACTGACGTCACGTCTACGTGGGAGAAATCTGAGTCTACAGGTGGTGCACGTGGTCTGTTGTTTACTTCCTCCGGGAAAGCTGGAAGTTCAGGCCGAAGGAGATGAGCGTGGCACTGAAATTGTGTAACAGCGTCCCCGGATAAAGTTACTCAGCATTTGGAAACGGATAAAGCGACAGAAACACCGAGAAGAAGATGACAAACTGAAAAACAAAGCGCTGTTCTGAGGCGGTTTGACACGCGCACAGACGAGAAGTGAGTACAGGAGCTCGTGCCACTGTCGTTTTTTCTTTGTTTTGTTTTTGTTTGTTTTTTCTCAAATTTTCAGCAACAAAACTCCAAATAAACGTAACGTTGGAGGACAACAGTGCTATCGACATGGATTTTAAAATTTGACCTAGCTAAAATGATGCATTTGGTTTAGCTAATTTTTCATTAGCCTTGAGACTATTTAATATTAAATCATCTTTTGTGAAACATAAACTATTTTATTCAGCTGACTTGCTTTTACAATTTCTGCTTAGTTTATCAGCCAATTTGACATATTTGTTTGTTTGTTTGTTTGTTTTACCAGATGAACATGCTTGGAAACATGTTTACTCATTTCCAACTTCCCTCAAAACCTTCAGAAAGTGCACAAAGTCAAAGTTTAAAGCAGTTTCCAACACTTCCTGACTTTTTTCAACATGTCATGTAAGTATTATTGTGCACTAAACTTTTTTTTTTTTTTTTACAGTTTTTAAATTGATAAAGAAAGCATTTAACTCATCTACACCTGAGTTGCAATGGTCTTTTTGACACATACTAAGTTCTAAATGTAGGGGAAAATATTTTTTGTTGATCTCTATGCACTCCATCCAGATATTGAACCAGCTATTAAAAATAGCAATACAGGTAGTCCTCGAGTTACGGCGCCCCCGACCTACGGCGTTTCTGACTTACGGCGCCGCCCCCAGTGACGTCATCACACCTTACGTCGTCTTTTTTATGCAGCATTTTATGTTTTTTTTTTTCCGATTTTTTTGAGGGTATTTTGTTAGCTAACTGCTTGGAATCACATTAAAACAGCATTCTAAGTAGCTGATGTTGTGTCGAGACCTTTAATTCGGCGCCCTCCGCGTCCTCGTAGCCCAAACGGGACCGAGCAGCGGGCGATCGAAA
>JARVGQ010000610.1:22119483-22130139 GCA_031762355.1 Hypsolebias martinsi | reverse complement strand
ACACATACATACATACATACTTTTTACTTGTACTACTATTCCTACTTTGTGGTTTTTCACTTATTGCAGGGCTTCAGGGTACGGATCCCCTGCGATAAATGAGGGACTACTATACAAGCTACAAAAGAAATATAGTAAACACGATGCAAGTAGGATTAATTCGTATAAAGAAGTATTTAAATAAGTCCCGTACTATTTATCTGCTATTAAATAAATAAGTCACTGATAATCAACTAGTTATGGTTCTTCTTAGCAGATCAGTACAGTATAATCATCTTATAATTGCCTTACAAACCTGTTTCCATTCATTTCTTTATCATTTTGTCCCCTCAACAAAGACATTTGGTGTGTCAGAGGTGTGTTACTCTTTGTTGCCGCCCCGTCTGTGTCTGGTGAGACATGGCACAGAACAAAGAGGCTGCCGTCTGAAGCCGGTGTGGCGTTACACTCACTCGGAGTTCACCTGAAACACGGCACCCATGGCTCCAGGTAACGGGCCCTTCTGACTGATAGCCCACTGGGATTTAAAAAAAAATTTTTTTTTTACTTCATCAGTGGAGGAATCTGAACTTGGTGAACAGCAATACATGCAGGTGGTGACACATCCCTGCCCATTTACACAGGTCCTCTCATCAGTCACTGGTGTCAGACTTGACTCGTAAATAAATATGTAAAAATGGACGAAAAGGTCCGTAAGATGTAGTCCTAATGAAAAATGTTTAATAGAATGAATCAAACTGGCTCTGAATTCCTGCTGTTATCCTAAAATATGTAGAAAACCAGTGATCAGTATCATGTTTTTGAAAGAACGACCTTCTTGCTTCTTACAACAGTAAACCAGAGGAAGGTTTTAGTAGCAGACGGTAAATAAGATGGAGTTTGTCTGGCTGAAACGTGAGGAGTGATGTCACTCACATGACTCCAACCGCTCTGAACGAGAGCACCAGATCGGGATAGACCCCAATAGGTAAGCTCTCAGCTCTTTGTATTACACCCAGCCTTAGCCCCTGGGCACCGTCCTCAACATGAAGTGCTACATACGCACACAATCACAAACACTCAGACCTGTTAGTGCTTGAAATAGTAATTATTCTTGTATGCGTGCAGACCGTTCGCAGGGAAAGGTGCAACATTATTTTAGCAGCTATTGATCCCAGCTCGCAGGTAAAGCTGCGACAAACTGCATCTGAATGAAAACGTAAAGACTGAGCATCGCTACTTCTTTTTAACATGCAGCCCTTTTCCTAGTTTTAATATTTATATTTTAAAGACCGCCAGGAAGCTTTCTTATCCAGTTTTAAATTAAAAAAGTTTTCTGGATGCATATGGAACCGTCTTCAACTACAGAACAGAAATCCAGTTGCTTTATTTTTAAAACCTTTTGGATCTACAGCTGATTAATCGTTGTAGCCAATTCCATTCAAGATGGCTGACACAGCCAAATTACATCAGCCAACACAAATAACTATAAATGTCAGTTTTACAGATACTGAGCTAACATTTGATTTAGCTGTAGCTGAGAGTCATCTCTCTCCAGTATTTATAGTACTCTGAACATGGCCGTACATGATATTTTGATCACAATGACTACAATCACATCATTTGTCAACAAAAGATTTTCTCAGTATAAAACTGAAAGGTGGTGGGTGATCTGCATTCTTTCAAGGAAATGCTAGGCCTTTCATTTTTTTATTGTTTCTGATCATACAGCACTGTAGGATGCATGTTATCTGTTTGATAAATACCATATTTTTCGCCGTATAATTTGCACCTTTTTGCATAAATTTGCAAGCCCTACGACTTATACACCGAAGCGACTAATATACTCTGTTTTTCCCCATATTTATAATCCAATTTTTGGCTGAGATCTGACAATTTCATTGATTCTGGCATGAAAAAGATTAAACATAATTTTTTGCTGCTAGAGGGCCCTCGAGCCTTGTGGCAAGCCAAGTGTCTCATTAATAGGTAAATGTGGCTATTAATGAGACATGCCGCCCATGCGAAATGCAGCAGATTTGACCATTAAAGTGCATTTGTTGAGGAAAAGTTCAGCTGAGACACACCTTTGCTGTAATTTCTAACAAACAAATAATTGTTTTTAAGTGTTAATGTTAAATTCTTGTTAAAGTCCTCCCGTGCGCTCTCCTGCAGCTGCCATTTTGGCAGCCAATTGATTTTTGGCATACCGGCCCACATTTCCGGATGGTCAGCAGTGACACATAACAAACGCGACACTCAGCGATGATGCATAATAGATGCGACTTATATGGGGAAGCGACTTATTTGTGGGTTTTTTTCTTCTTCTTTATTTGGACTGATGTGACTTGTACGGCGGAAAATACGGCATACAGAAATAAACATACTGTAAAGATAACCCGACTCAGAATTATTGGATTTGGGACCTGGATTATTGAGCATGAACTTTCTTAACTTACTGTAAACTTTCTCAAACGGGATTTAAATAAAAAAATTTTAGCATTCCACAGTTTTTCCGCCTCTACTTTGGTATTAAACAAAAATGATCCTGGCGCAGTTTTGTGTCTGCACTCCTACAGCGCCACAAAGATGGGAGTGCTCAACTTTTGTTGCTTTAATTAGTTAATTGCTGATAACTACTGATTATTCTCGCCTGTAATTTATTAGAATAATTCCGCTCTGACGGTCTTGTCTTGGTTTATACATGTCTGAACCACCAGCTGTCATGAAGCTATTTTTTTTTCCCCGTGCATCCGAAATTAATAGACACTCGCTGACTCTGAAGTGCCTGATGCTATTGTAATACAAGCCATGTGGCATTTGGCCAAGGCTGCGATAGAAGACACAATTGTTTAGTGTGTTTTTTTCCCTCTAACATTCTGCTCCTTTTAATGCACCCTAATAAGTAAGTAAATGGTGAAAAGATGTGTGTCTGAAATCACGGCGGCCTTTGTTGTAGATAATTAGGTTAGCAGCAAGAGCGTGCAGGTGCTGAGGGTGTGCTGTGCGCTTGTGGTGTGTTATCGACTTGCTCATAGGCTGTCAGGGGTGTCGCACTTCCCATCAGCCCCAAAGCTCAGCAACCTCTTCACTATTAAAATGATCACTTTCAATAGCGGACAAAGGAAAGAGGGAACATATCTAGTGCAGGGTATTTTCCCCACCTCTAATGCTTATCTGCCTTTTGATGTTGCCGTAATAAAAGGCCTATTGGGCTTCCACAATGACCTGCAAAATGGACAAGGGCCGATATACTAGGCTCTGACTGTCGCTAGCATTAACTAAAAGGTCTAGATATTATAGAGAGCCGGGGATGAAAGTACATGGAAAAAAAATAATTGAAAAATTGCCTAATGCTAAAGTGAAAGAAAATGGAACTGTGAAAAGGCACTGTAATATTCTGTTATCCCCTGTAAATGCAGCCAAACAAGAGATGCAGCGTGGCATTCTTTTTGAAATGGATGTGGTTCAATTACCTGCATGTCTAAATCTAGTTAAGGCTTCCATTGTCAGGCTTGAAACACAACAGGCAGTTTTGATGTAGTGTTAAAGCGTATTATGCCCTACAACCTACATAAAATCACAAGAGGTCTGACTCCATTCAAGATGTGGAGGGGAATTAACGCTCGTACTGAGAACAAGGTTAATTTTATATTTATTCTGTTCAAGGCTTCTGTTAGGATCCCTGTCCTAACAGAGAGGCTCAGTATTTGATCAAGCTGATAGAAAAGGTTACAGTTAAAGTTTCTAAGAATTAATGTTTAATTTCCAATGGGAGCTTATTTGACCATACAGAAAACACATTTTTGATGCTTCCAAATATGTATTTTCTGATTGATAATACTTGAAAAAGGACTAATCCCAATTATGTAGCTTTTTAAATGTTGGCCTCAATAAAATAATGTCAATACACCGTTCAGTTAAGAAAGGTTCACAGTACCATATTTTTCAGACTATAAGGTGCACTCTTAAAAATCGACCGTGAGCCTTATAAATCGGTGCGCCTTATGAATTAATTTGTTATGCTTACTGACCTCTGAACTGATTTTATGTGGTACACAGCACTCAAAAATGTGTATTAGTTTGTCTTGTTTTATATTGAGTGTATTGTTTTGTATTTTATGTGTCACAATTGTTGAGAATTATAGTGAATGAGTTGAATAAAGTTTGACTTATCTGACTGTTTTGTTTCACTTAATGTGCCTTATGCATGAAAACAAACCCGTTCATTAGGCCTGTCATGATTACAAATTTTTCTGGGCAATTAATTGTCTCAGAAATTATTGCGATAAACAATAATATTGTTTGAAATTTGACAATAATTAGTAATTATTATTATTTTGTAAATTAATGCGATATTGCAAGGTGTCACTTCCTTTGACTAACGCTCAGCTACCACTACACAAACCTTTAGCCCAATATCTATAAAATCGCCTGAATTATTTCATGTTTTTGTTGTTGTTTTTTTTTTTTTTTTTTTATTAATCATTTGGCTTTGGTGGCCATTTTGAATTTGGCTGACTTCTAAACCTAAACAGTTGCACATCCAATGATCATTTCCTGGCAGTGTCATTAAAGTCCAAGCAGTAGTTTGTAAAAAAAATGCCAAAGAAGTTTGGTCCAAATAACTACCGTAATGCCTAGTTCTTCTACAAAAATCACTCAGAGTATGTACTGGGAATCAGTCTCAGCTACTCCCATGTTAAAGTTTAGGTCAACATCTGTAAAATTAGCCAGTATGTAGCCAGTTTTTGTGTTGTTTCTTTTTTCTTTCCTTTTTTTTTAACCTCAGTTGACTGTGGCAGCCATCTTAAATCAGGCTGACTCCAAAAGTTTGTCAATTATATAATTATATTTATATTGCATTAAAATCTGTCCAGTGTGCTGAGATATTCTGGCAACAGACATATGAACACACACAAACAATGGCAATAATTTTGTTGCCTGCCTTGGCAGCAGGCAATAGTACAAATCACGTAACTCAGCTGAGATATTTATTAATTTCTTTGATTTGCTTGATGGAGTAGATGGTAACTTTGAATTGACATGGTTTTAAACCTTTTTTAATTTAAAATAAAGCCTAGTTTTGATTTTGCCTTCAAAACAGATGTAATGAAATTCACATATTTATCATACTCACTGAGCCCAATTCATCTTTCAGCAGGTGATTTTATTAGCTTCAGTCTGGGTCTTTAGTCTACAGATCCAGCAGCTGAGCAACAGGTTATACATGCTGGGGTCAAAGGTCAAAGGCTTAGCTCTGACTTGATTAAGCTTGGGTTACAACTACACACATATCTCAATAATTTTATTTAATTTGATTTGGAGATTAAACTATGTGTTTTCACTCTAACCTTTATTTTAAGACTTTAATACTTGTTTTATTTTCTGTCCTACATACAGGTAACCGTGAAAATGTATAAACGTGGCTCTCACGGCTGGCTGGGGAAATCTCTGAACGCCACCGCTACAATCCCTTCAAACACCTTCGTGATTTTCAAGATCAGCGGTGAGGAAGATGATGCCAAAATCCCAGCAAGCACCATTCACAGCATCACACTCAGCATCTGACGGTGCGCACGTTGTTGCACACCCGGCACTAAAACATATAAACTTTCTGAATGACTAAAGGGGCAGATGCAAACAAAAGTCCAGCCTTTTTTAACATGTTTTTTTTTTTTTCTGTGCTGTGGCAAAAACTTCCAAATAACCTGGTGCGAAAGTGCTTTTGGGATAGTTTAATCTTTGTGTGATAATTAGCCTGATTAATTTTTCATGTTTTGACTGTTTAGGGCTGGCCCACACTTTACAGAAGCTATTAATTAATCATTTAGTCAGCCGATTGAGTCACATCCATTCAAGCTACGAGTGTTTAATGTGGTAATTGTGGCAGTTAAATATGGGTGGCCTGTGGCACGACAAGTGTGTTACCGCTTCTGTGGGTTTAATGGGAAGTTATTTACAGTCTGATTAGAGAGTGCGGCTGTAAGTTGATTTATTAATGTGCTACACTGCTCAGAGGAGAAAACCTATTCAGGATAACAGGCACAGCCACTAACACCCTTCACAACAGAGCCTGTGTTGCTTTCTATAGCTTAACGGGCTAACAGTGCTATGCTAACAGCTTCCAATTGTATTTACTGAGCATGGTAGTGGCCAAAATGATGTTATTTCCATCACAATATCAGTGCCTTTTAGCTAATCTGATAAAAGAAGCTCTCTCTGGTGATTGTATCGCTGCATGGCATCTCTACCTGAAACATCAAGCTCCTCACTTGTGTTTACGGTTACCTGATGTACAGATCGGAGGTGGTTTTACAAGCAGCTCTGTCTTTTTAGCATTGTTCAAGCAGATTTATAAGACTTCACTTGGAATACCTGTGTGTTAGATTTTTTTTGATAATTTTTGTTGTATTTGGATAATTAAACCTAAGCAGACTGCAGGAGCTGTTGACTTTGAAGTGTTTGAGGAAAAAGAATACAGAAATGGGTATCATTTAAGTAAATTAATATAAATTTGATAAGTGAGTGAATGTAAGTTTTACCATATAATTGCCGGTATATATAACATTATTAATCATTATCATATCTATTGTTGTAAAAGTGTCTTTTTTTTCCAAACTTCAAGCACTTTCAGGGGTTAAGCCAGCACTGGTGATTGGTTTAAGCATGATTGTGTGTGTTTTTATAAGTCCTTGTATGAGTTTTTAAGGTTTGAGATGTAATAAAGATGTTTGGATATTTAATAGTTAATTGCAGTTTTTGGGTCTGTCCTCATTCTGGATCATTTTACATATAGTAAAAGAATGTCTGAAAACAGTAGGACAATGTTCAGGGGTGTGGCTGCACAGTGGTCAGAGGCCCGGTCTTGTAACCCAGAGGTTTCAGGTTTGAGAGCCATTTCCTTGTGGTGGGTCCGTACCCTGAAGCCCTGAAATAAGTGAAAAACTGCAAAGTAGGGATAGTAATGCAAGGAGTACGTGGTGTTGGTAGTTTATTTTAGTGTTTAAATTTAGATATTAAGGCGTTTTAAATCCATCCCACACTCTTGCAATATTCTAAACAATGTTTCTAAACGCTCTAAAAGAGCACAGAATGTCATGATTTCCCTCTCTTGGCCTCCTCTGCTCTCAGCCACCTGCAAGGTCTCTCTTGTAAATGAGTCCTCGAGGCTCAATGAGATTAACCTGCCTAAATAAAGGTTGAATGAAAAAGTTGTTGGCCACGCCCACTTCTCCGCTCTGCACGGAGAACAGCTGATCAGTTGCAGGAGGAAGCTTATCCTTAGGTGTGGGCTACACAGAGATGCTAAATGATTTTAAATAATTTATTTTAAATAAAAATGTATGCTGATCATGTGGCTCATCAATCAACCATTTATGTGTCATGTCCATCCTTATTTTGAAAAACTGCTATAGAGCGAGTTCGCGAAAAACGAACCGCGGAGTAGCGAGGGACTATTGTATTGCTACCTAAAAGCTCAGCGGACCTGAGTTACAAAGTTACAGTTCGTAAAATTTTGTTTATTCTACTTGCAGAAGTGCATTTTAAAGAAATTATTAGTTGGATATACAGTCCCTCGCTACATCGCGGTACGACTTTCATGGACTTGCTCTTTCATGGCTTTTCCACGTAAGATTGTACACAACACACAATTTTCAAGTTTAATATTACTTGACTGGGTCAGTAGGGGATAAAAAGTTAATGAAAAAAAATACTTTGGACAGTCGCAGCCATTTTGTAGGTTTCTTTCAATAAGCATACACTGTAATGCATGTCAAAAGAACTACACTACCCAGAAGCCAATAGTGCTTCCGGCCTCTGCGTTCTGCTGAAATGGCAGCAATGGAGGGAAGATCTATATTAAACTCAACAGAACTGGCAGGAATGTCGCAAATAATCCTAAAGCTGAACTCATCCTTCAAGTTGTGTCTTCACTGGTGAGTACCTGGGCTGCAGTTGATCCAAAGTGTGACCCAGATCCTGGGGGCTGCAACAGACCACGGTGGGGTTCGGCCTGGTTCTGGTCACCATGGTGCTGGTCGGAACTCGGGCCGAGATGGTGATCCTGGGCAGCCTCGTGCGCACAGTGTCCTTCCTGGAGTGGCAGCATGTGCACATCAACCTGGACAAGGCGGTTCGTCATGCTGCAGGGTAGCCGAAACAAAACCAAGTCCAACCAGAACCGAGCTGCTGGTCTGCAGAGCTGGTGAGTACTCGTAAAATTTTGCAGCACTGTACAGTAAATATATGTATGTTGTTAAAATTGCGCAGGTTTAAGAGTTTAGAACATTTCAAGAGTGTGGGAAGGGTTTATAAAGCCTTAAAATATATAAATACTACAGTATAGTGTTCCTACTTTGCTGTTTTTCACCTATCGCTTTGGTGCTTGGAACGTAACCCCCATGATAATCAAGGGACTATACTGTACATCAATAACCGATTAATTTTTGGAGTCAAAACTAATACAAATTGGCTGCCATAACTAAGCAATCTTATCCAACACAAAAATGACTTAAGTCGATTTAAAGTTGATGTGATCGAAGCCAAGAGGCGTCCCCAACACATACTCTGAATGTGACATTTTGATATGGCATAAGATTGTGCAGTTATTTTTAAGGTTTGACCTACAACTCATTGTAGATCATTTTCCATCGCAAGACGAGTCTAGTCCAAAACTCTGGCATGAAAAGTGTTTAACAATATGCATTTCTTCAAAGAATGTTTGGCATTAATGCCAATTCAGTTCAATTCAGTTTTTTTATATAGCACCAAGTCACAACAGAAGTTGTCCCAGGGCACTGTACAAAAACGTTCACGTACATAAAAAGCCAAATAGTAAAGTTATTTATCTAAGGAAACCAGCAGATTGAGTTCAATCATCATTTCATCACAGTCTCCCATTCTGAGCAAGCAGAAGGGCAACAGTGGAAAGAAAAAAACTACTTTTTAAAGGAAGAAACCTCCAGCAGAACCAGGCTCAGGACAATCAGCCATCTGCTTTGACTGAATGGGTTTGAGAGGACCGGAAGGAGAAACGGACACAGAATGGCAGGTCCAGAATGGAGGCGAGCAGATCAGCACGTCTTTCTCTGGGAGGAAAGTAAAAATTAAAAAAACATGCTAAGGTAGAAATAATTACAAAGACAAACTTAATTTGTATTCATTTGTAATTATTCATTTGAGGAAATTTGTAAATTTGTCCTCCAGTAGTCTAAGCCTAAAGCAGCTAAGGGATAGCTCAGGAGACCAAGCCAACCCTATACGATTTATCAAAAAGGAAAGACTTAAGCCTAATCTTAAAAGTAGCCGAGGTTTTTTTCTGTAGCATTGGTTTGTCTGTCCATGTATAAGATTAAACACATCAAAAAATTATGAATAGATTTTCATGAAAATTTTCCAGATCCCGGATTTTTATTGATTGATTTTTTTTTTTTATTTTTTTTTTAAAGGATTCTTGTTTTTCTGTGCCCAAGATGTTACTGCGTGAGTGATCGTATGGTCTTGGCAGAGGTGTGCACTTTCCAAGTGCTTCTAGTTTATTTAATCCAGTTTGGATTTTAAGCCTTCAAGATTCAAGTTAACATCCATCCTCTAGGCCATGTTTTTACTACATAACTGTGAATTGACAGTTTTTGTTAACAGCTTTAATAAGCTAAAGGTCTATAATGTACTTTTCATAGCCCAATTAGATTTGTGAAAGACAATAATAAACCTTATACGCAGTCATTTGTCTCTCATGGGGACGAATCTATCAACAGCGCACTGCTCTTTTTAAAACATGCAGCATGTCTTCAGAGTGGTAAAAGACGGCAGATTAAGGATGGATGAGTGGCCACGGGGACAAAGAGAACTCTGTCAGGCAGCATGAATCTGACTGGGAGAGGAAGCTGAGCGGAAATAGACATGGAGATCAGACTAGAACACAGTGTGACAAGGTAACAAGGTAAACTGATCTGGACCGAATCAATGAGGGCTCTGTCAAGATGGAAACCCTCTTAAATATCAGCTTTGGAGTATTTTTTTAAGATAAACTGAGATATTATGATTTTTTAAGTTATGTTTTGTTGTTGTTGGTCAGTTATTAATTCAGATGTTTAATTTTTGACTTTATCAGTCCAGCAGGGTTCTCAAGTCAATTGACTCGTTTGACTTGTTTTTTGTTCTTGAAAGAGAATTAATTGTAGACCAGCCATAAAGGTCCAAATCTTCTCCAAGGACAAATGAGCAGCTACTTGGTTGCTGCATCACTGCAAAGGATGCTTAAAACAAAACTGTCATCTGCAAAAAGCTTAACTTTGAGTTTGCTCAACCAAGTTGATGTCAACTCGATTTTTTTTTCCTGTGATGCAAGCTTGCTTAATCAGCTAAGAACTTGAAATTAATTTAAATTTCACAGAATACAATCCCAATTAACTTGGGGTTTTGTTCATGGGTGAGGGGGAAATGGAGCGTGAGCTTGACAGACGGATTGGTGCAGCATCTTCAGTATTGCAGACTGCGCCTGTCCGTTGTGGTGAAGAGGGAGTTCAGCTGAAAGGTGAAGTTCTGTTTACCTGTCAGTCTACATTCCTACCCTCACCTATGGTCATGAGCTCTGGGTAGTGACCGAAAGAATGAGATCGAGGATACAGGCGGTTGAAATGAGTTTCCTCCGCAGAACAGCTGGACTCTCCC
>JARVGQ010000610.1:22071578-22106912 GCA_031762355.1 Hypsolebias martinsi | reverse complement strand
CATTTGAAACAACAGAATTACATTTAAGAAAAAAGAATTACATTAAGCCAAAGCTGAAGTGGCCGAAGCAGAAGTGGCCAAAATCACATTTGGAAAAAAAAAATAAAAAAATAAAAAAAATCACATTTGAAATACCGGTAATAGAATTACATTAAGCAAAACCAGAAGTGGTATTTCCCCACCGCCCCTTTTCTTTTAAAAATGTAATTAAATTTTTCAAATGTGATTCCCGCCACTTCCGCTTCGGCCACTTCCACTTTGGCTTAATGTAATTCTGGTTTTCCAATGTGATTCCGGCCACTTCCGCTTTGGTTTAAAGTAATTCTGTTTTTTCAAATGTTGTTCATTTACACCTCAGTGCCACCATATCGATCAGAGTATATTTACAACAGCCACAGGTACAAAACAATGGAGGAGTGAATTTTAAACTCTCAACTGTCTCTTTCAGCTGTCGGATATTGAGAAGTGGATGAAGAGAGATAGAGATCAGCATGCGCTGCAGCTGGATATGCTCTTTGTAAATAAAACAACAAACTCTGGGAGGTTGGGAGAAAACTTACTTGGGCTTTGTCTCAGCATCTGTGACTTGGCGAATGAAGACGGCGTCCTCAGGATGGCTAATGTCCCCTTTCTCGTGCATGTAGGAGGAAGCGATGGCAAGCATTGTGCCGTCGTTACTGAAAGCCAGCGATGCGATGCTGGTCGGATATCGGTGGAACTGACACAGACGCTTCTTGTTAAATGGATCCCAGATATTCACAAAGCCATCTGAGCCACCTGGCAAAAGGAGAGGCTCAAGGTCAATCTCCACATCTTTAAAATGTGTTTCTGCTGCGATACAGATACTTAATGGATTTACACAAGAAGTCCTGACAGCTCTGTAACAGAGGTCACATTTGATTAAAAAAAACAAACATAAAAAATCTACTTTTCTCAAGCAGTAGCTAAACTGTACCTGTGGCAAAGGTGTTGTGAACACCGTGAAATGAAATGGCATTGACAGGGTAGACGTGCTCAATTCCATCCTCTTTCAGCCGGTGGCACTTGAAGGCATATTTCTTCTTCTGAACCTCCTGGCTGGGATCCAGGTACTCCACCGCTACACGGCCTTCGATTGAACTCAAGACATAGCCCTAAAGCCACATATGAGGTTACTATCAAACTTCCTCAATAAATTTGATCTGTCTGGTTTAATGCAGCCTGCATTTTATTTATAAATACAAACATACCTGTTTGTTAGGAAAGGCTCTAATGCAGCGAGTCTGGTACTTCAAACTGGACTCCCTTCTTTGCTGTACGTAGCCCATGTTTCTCAAATCCCACACCAAGACTCGTCTTCCTGCTGTGCCAACAATCAGTCTATCTCCAGCCACAGAGAGCGTATACACCTTTGACAAAAATATAAGAGGTTTACTTAGTAATACTCAATTCACTTTTAAATAAAGCCATAAAACGCACATGAAAGAAAAAGAACAATAATACTGACAGTAAAATTCTAGCCTCCTATTATCTAGGTAGTTTATATATGTGTGTGTGACACACACACACACACACACACACACACACACACACACACACACACACACACACACACACACACATTCCAAAAGGTAATCAGGTAGTATGTCTAGATTGCTCCCCATTACTTTACTTAGGGAAAGGCTGTGATTTTCAAATATTCTGTTTTAATAAAATGGGCAACTTCAAAGAACTGAACCTTTTTTGTTCACTGGCCCACACCAAGTTGTTTCCCAATGGTGCTTAACCAGTAAGGGTACTTTTTCAACACACCAACCAACCACTCCCCACTCTCACCAGAACACAGCCTCTTCCTCATCCCAGCACTTTTCTGTCATCAGTTTATTATGAAAACTGTATAAAGTGGAAACTATGGTCATGGGTAAGCTCAGTTTACAGCATTAATATGTGTGTTGATCCACTTGATCAGTGAAAATGACGGAAAAAACATTGACGGCTAACAGGATTAGAATACGTCAAAAAAAAATTCAATTACTGCTGACAAATCTGAAGAAGGCTTATGCTTAAAATGCCAATTATACATCTATTAAAATTTTAATATATTATAGAAACATGGTTATAAATTAATCTATGCATTTTTATATAATCTAATAGTTTTATTTCAATTCAATTCAGTTTATTTATGTAGCACCAAGTGACAACAGAAGTCATATCAAGGTACTGAACAGAAACATTCATATACAGTATTAAAAAAAATCAATTAGTTTTATTTATCTAAGGTCGGTATGTAGCTTTGAGTTCTTTTCATATTTTTAATGGTTTCTTGTGTTTGGTATTATCTTTTTACTAACTTACTAGTTGTTCTGTGTGCAGCACTTTGGCCAACAGCAATTGTTTTTAAAATGTACTTGATAAAAAATAATTTTAATTAATATCTATTTGATTCTGCTACCTTGTCAGGCTGAGTGAAGGTTCCAGCATTGCAGGGTGTTCGTGGGTCCCACAGTCGCACAGATCTGTCCCAGCTGCCTGTTACGATGACGTTAACTTCTGGGCAGTACTCCACACAACGAATGGGGGCATCATGCGTTCCAACTATTGTATCTGTTCCAAGACAAAAAGTAAATTAAAATAAATCAACAGTCATTCCTGTTTGCATGCAAAAGTTTTATCTAAGTAGATTATACATACCTTGGTCTGTGTTTAAGTCATGCGTCTTTAACTGGGCATCCAAACCTCCACTCCAGGAATGTGTTGGATCCTGCAAATAAAATGTTAAATTATCTGCATAGCTAAAATTTAAAATTAGAGTGTGGAAACTGGGCACCTAAACAAATATTTGTGACCTACATAAAAAGCACAGTCAAGAACCGGAGCTGTGTGCTGGTATTTCATCCGCATGGTGTTTCCCCCAACATCATAAAGGCGAACGGTGCAGTCCCAAGAGGAGACCAGGAGGTACTGGGAATTGGTGGGACTGAACTTGACTGCAGAAATGCCTTCCTCTGGTCCCTGGTTAAGCTTATATTCATTAGAGCCCGTCATCTGAAGAAAAAGAAACATAAAATCATATTTAGCTTAAGTTTATTTTGTTCAAATCAATCTGATCTTATGTACAAAGCTTGAGTGCAAATAATTTGCATAATCACTCAAATAATTTACACTATTAAATGGTAAATGGAGCTTACTTATATAGCGCTTTCCAGCCCCCTATGAGGGGCCCCAAAGCGCTTTACAGCACTAGCCATCCACCCATTCACACACACATTCATACACTGGTGGCGGTAGGCTGCCATGCAAGGCGCCAGCCAGTCCCACCGGGAGCAACTCGGGGTTAAGTGTCTTGCCCAGGGACACAACGACACATGGTGTGGGAACTTGGGATTCGAACCTCCAACCTTCCGATCGGGGGTCGGCTGCCACTACCACTGTACCACGGCTGCCCCAAGAGCAAATATTACATCTACAATGTCGATATTAGAACAAAATACATAGTGACAAAGTCAAAGAATTATAATACAGTACATGCAAAGACAAACATTTGAAATATTTGAAATACAAACTTTGGATTTTAGTTACAGAAAAAGACCAATAACAGAAAAGCTAACAAAGTTAAGTCAGGTCCTCTGGACAGATTCTTCTTTGTTGAAATGTTTAGTCTATTGTCAAAAATACTTCTTTAGTCTAAGGTGCCACAACAAAGTCAGTCTTTTAAATAGCACCTTCTCATAGTGGATCAACCAGTTTGCTGCCGACAGCCAGAACTAGCTATTCACATGTAAAAGGAGGACCATCAGCCTAACAATAAATTGTTGGAGCCCCAACAATTGGTCGTTAGTGCTCTGATGGCCACTTGTGATGCAATAACAGCATTGTAAGAGCTTGATAGAGAAGAACGCTGGTTTGAGACAGGAGTAAAGGAAGCCATCTTTGTGAAAAGAACCTGTCCATCGTTAAACAGGGGTGGGGGTCTCTGTGTTCAACTATCACCCTCTTACGGTACAACTGTTTGAAAGAGGAGTAAAAGGAGCCATCTTTGTGAAAAGAACCCGTCCATCGTTAAACAAGGGTAATACTGTTATTACTAGTCCTCTGTGAATAGCAAGCGGCCATCAGGGCACTAATGATCAGTTATAAGATAATTGGCTGCCCTCTACCCTCCCTGATGGACATTTACACATGACGCTGCCTCAACAGAGCAGAAAGCACAATCAAGGATAGTTCTCACCCGGGTTTTGATCTGTTTGACCTGTTACCTTCAGGAAAGCGCTACAGGTGCGTCAGAACAACAACAAATAGATTCAAGAAGTTTCTTCCCAAAAAATATGCACTGATTTAATAATCTAACCTCCCAAACCCCTGGACTTCTATTGTGCAATACTGCTGACATTTCATACTCTTAATCACCTTATCTCTTAACTACCTCACTAATATACATAATGTGCAATATTCAAATTTACATAACTGTGAAATAACTTATTATAGTGCTATTATATCTATATTGTGTTGTATTTTTAGGTGTGTTTTTCTTTAAGCACGGTTTGCACTGAAAAAGGAGTGGCTCTCAATCTCGTTGTACTTGTGTATAATAACAATAAAAGCATTCTGATCTGATTATGCTGACGGGCCTTCTTTTTTCATGTGAATAGCTAGTTCTGGCTGTCAGCCGCGCAAACTGGTTGATCTGCTGTGATCATTCATGGTTCTATTTATAAGACTGAGTTTGTTGCAGCGCCTCAAGACTGAATAAGTCTTTTGGATTAAAGATGAAATCTTTCAACAAAGAAGAATCTGTCCTGAGGACCTGACTTAACCTTGTTGGATTTTTTTTACCAGGATTGTAGAGCATGCATCAGGACAATGAATAACAAAACAGGCAGTTTGCAGAAATTGCAGAGACAGAAAGCTCATGCTGAATTTGCAGCTAAATAATGGCAGCCAAACGTGTTTTTTTAATTTACATTTAGTGACTATAAACATTGACAGAAACTGTGACAAGGTTTTCCAGCTACAGTTATGGAAGACAGTACCTTTTTAAATTATGATTGAATGTTATGACAAAGATAAAAAATAACTTGGGAATAGCTAACACGTACGAATTGATTTGGAAACAGCAGCCTCGAAAGAGTTAAATAGTATTTGCTCGTGGAGACAAGCTTCACTAAGATAATTTAAAATAAGAAAGAGAACGATTGTTCAGTCGAATCCAGATATTACACCGAGCCCAGTTCTGCTGCCACACCACTGTTAGCTAGCTAACGCACAGCATGATAAAACGTCTCAAGTTTTAGGATTAGCCGTTTCACTTTACTTACCGCCTTTGTTTCAAGTCGGCTGACCGTGAACGTGTGTGATAACGACACAATGCCAAATATTACTCCTCGCAATGAAATATGTAGTACAAAGCGTAAAGCTACAAGCCAAGAAGCTCGCTTGTAGCTAGCTTCTTTTCACGTCAGCGCGGCTGCGGTCAGTCGAGAAGACGCTGATTGGCTGGAATGAAAGTTCGAATTCGCGCCTGTGATTTCATTGGTTGATTCTTTACCTCTTCTTGTATTTCCGTTGTCGCAAAATAAATCACGTGACATAGGTCCGTTTGACGTTTTTTTTTTAACTTCCTCTGTACTCATTTCATTCAAGATCGATAGTTTAATGAAATTATTTTATTGTAGAGTTCATTTCAATATCTACAGTGTAATAATAGTTTGAGTTTAAGCTTGATCAAATACAGGGTTAGCGCTACAAGCTAGCGCTAGATTTGCCATAATTTCCTGCACATTAACTTTTATTATGACTTTATAGTTTGCCATATAGCCTATTGTTGTAAGCTATTTGTGGAATGAAATAAACTACAAAAACACACAAAAAAATGATGCACAAATTAGACAAATCAAACAAAGTAAACGAGCTAATAAAATTGTTTGGTCAAGACAAAAATTATTTAAATAAATGCCAATGAATGGGATATTTTTTCTTCTTTAAATTTATGTTGGAAATATATATATTTTTAATTATTAAAAAAAAACATTTATAAGTTGTGATTTACAGTGATTTTTATTGTTGTTTAAGGCTAGAATGATTGTAGAGCAGTTTTTTCTGTGTTGCAAACATTACCAAACCAAAAGATAACTTAAATAAACGATTTATTTAGTCTGGGATACTTCACAATAAAGGCGACATTAATTTTGGAAAGAGAGTAAAATCATATAATACATTAAAAAAAAAACTCATTAAAAACAGATTTTTTTTTGTTGTTTTTGTCTCGCTTGAAAACAACTGTGCTTTGGAAAAGAATTACCTGTGTTACTTGTTTTTGGATTTTTTTTTTCACATGATTGTCCTCACAATTACAAACATATGTTTTACAGGCAATAAACTAAATCGGTAACACAATAACAATATTGCACAATATTGATACAAAAAAAAAAAAAAATCCACATTTCTCAGATACAAACACTGACACAAACCTCAGAAAATACAAACACCCGCCCTTCCCGCTCGAAACAAGCTCATTTTTCTTACAATTAAACACTTTAAAATATATGTACATTTTCAATAATAATAATAATAATAATAATAATAATAATAATAATAATAATACCTAAAATATTATTCCTTGAATCTACAAAATATACAAAATTTAAAGTCATTTTTTGATTTGCGCTCATTTAAAAACATATGTGCAGATTTGGACCCAGTCCTGGTTAAACTGGCCTCAGCAGGGGGGCTGAATGGGAGTAGTACATGTGATGGGGGAACGCCAGCAGTGAGCCGCTGCTCGGTGAGTTTGTACCGGGGCCCCCGCTCGTCTCTGAGGCCCCGCTCTCGTGGTAAAGTATGGGAACCCGCACAATCCTCTGCGCCGCCGCGTGGCTCATGTTGGCCGCCTCCAGCTCGGCGGCCAGCTGCCGCTTCCACTTGTTCCTCCGGTTCTGGAACCAGATCTTCACCTGCGTCTCGGTCAGGTGCAGGGACGCGGCCAGGCCCGCGCGCTCCGAGCTGCTCAGGTAGCGCTTAATGTCGAAGGTGGACTCCAACTGGAACACCTGGCTCCTGGAGAACACCGTGCGCGTCTTCTTCTTCCGGCAGGGCTTCTTGTCCGGGTCCAGGTCGTCCGCTTTTCTCCTCCAGTCCTCCTCCGGGTCGGTTTCTTTCTTGGACTCCTCCGCGTCGCTCTCATCCAGGGCCAGGTCGTCGTCGGCGCTTTCCTCTTTGGCATCTTGGTCACTTTTCTGGAGATTCGGGGAGCGCGTGTCCGGTGCCGGTGACTCTTCTCTCGGGTTGACCTTCTCAGATCCTATAACGACAGCCTCATGTTATAATGGATTCAAACCATAATTCAATTTAAAACATCAAATGTGCGTCTTAATCGCAAAATTATATTTTACGGTCATAATAAAAAAAAAAACACAACAATAGTGGCACAAATTACACACAATGGAGATGTAAAATTAAAACAAATGCACACGCACACACACAAAAAAAGATAAAATATTTGACCTGAGGTCCTAAAATGTGTCCCCAGCGCGTACGGGTACCACCAGGCGGACGCTCTCTCCAAATACTGCGCTGACAGTCCGATCCTGTGCGCGGGCAGCTCTAACCGAGGCAGAGACAAGTCACTGAGCCGAGAGAAGAAGCTGCCTTCAAAAACACCTTTGGACGAGCCCAGTGTGAGCTTTGGCTTCGTGGGTTTGTCTTCAATACTCAGCAGATTCTTAATGGAGAACGGCGAGTCCTTCGCGGGTTGGCGAGTCTCTTCAGATTCCGCCATCACCTTTCACTGTCCGATGATCATCCAGTCAGAATAAATTTATGAGGTAAGAGCACCTAAAACAGATGAGGTTCTGGAATAAGTTGTGAAAAGAGAAGAAAATCCCAGAGAATGTTGTGCGTAAAAGCGCTCCGATCCGTGCGTCAAACTGGCTCTGGCTTGGTGCAACAGAAATGCGCGCTCGGTCTCTGCTGTTGCGCAGGTACGAAAGCAAATGGGATTGGAGAGGGAAGCTGTGAGGGGTCGTGACGAGAACAGCCTCCAAAAGAAGAACGAGGCCGCGCAAGCGTTTTGGCTCTGAGCTCCGCGGCTACGCACCCAATTATCATCCAATTAAATTAAAGAGGAAAACGTCCCCCTTTTTTTCTCGAAAGAGAGGGGGAGAGGTGGGCGTGCACAAGCCACCATCACCTGTCATTAAATTTAATAAATGGTTCAGAGATTATCACACAAATGCGGATCCAAGTAAATTACGCACACATTTTACGCACCGATTTAAAGTACACACTTTTAATAAAAAGTCATTTTTTTAAGCTCAAGAAATGAGTCACGAATCGATCCAATGAATTTGAATTAAATCAAGTCGGATGCAGCTTGTGATTTATCTGCTGCCTTCAGAAGAACATGGATATTTACCTGCACCGAACCTCACTGACTGTATAACTTTATTAGCCAGGAAGTGCTTTGGGCAAAGCACAAATTGAATGTTTCCCATCATGTTAAAAAGCCTTTCAGATCAGCTTTGTACAAAAAACACAGAACCAGCAGGTGATGTAATGGTGGGATGAAATCTGTCTGTCAAATTGGATGAAGCAGATTGCATTTGTGTGCGTAATTAGCAGGTTTAGTTAAATTAGCTGATAAATTCCATTAGATAAAAACAGGAGAAAGTTGATTTTTCCCTGATAAGCCTAATTTAAATCAAAGAAATGTGCTTATGTTTTCACTAAGCCACATAGACGTGTCCTTTTTCTGGTGTTTAAGAGGTGAACCATGAAAATAAACAATATTCGTTTTACAAGAATCATTTAAACCCAAGCTGAAGCAGATGCAGAGAACTAATCAAACGGATTGAATTTGTTCAACCTGCAAGCACGCAGCCATGTCCTTTCAGCTCATCAAGCCCTCTCCAAAGCTAAAGGACAACACTGTGTTTTTGTGTAAAGCTACTTGAATCCTTGCATAATTAGAGGTCTCATAGCAATGTTAAAAATGGGAACTGGGAAAGAGTTTCGCTGAGCTGCATTTAGGCAAAGTGAGGAGAAAAAAAGAACAAGTGTTTTTAGTTGATTATGCTAATTAAACCAAGAGGATCAGCAGCGGAACACAACTCTGGAACAGCAAACCTGGTTTTAGAAACACCCTGGAAGTTATTTCTATAATAGGACCACAAAACCCCAATTTCACGAATGCTAAAATCTGGGATTAAACCTTTCCTTCAACAAGTTTTTAATTATTTTATGGTGTAAAAGTGTTAAAGAGAGTTGTTTCTTTTTGCAGGATGTGTATAAATCACCTCATGGTCTTGATTCAAAGGCAGAAAACATTGACACACGATTAAGTTTTGCATCTATTTCTAATGAAAGTTAAATCTTATGATTACAAGAGCAACTTTGATTGACATCAGGTTAAACGCTTACATTTTCTGCAGTCTATGTAGTTCTGTTACTAATAAACTCGTGCTTATACCAAGTATTTGTCAGATTTTCTGTTATAGCAGGTCAGAGGTCATAAAGGAAGAAGGTAAGCTTTTAATACATATTTCCTTTAGGAAATCTGAGTGCATCCATAATTAAAATTAAGACTGCAAACACCTAATTTCTTAATAAACATTGTAGAGTACAGTAAGTGTTTTAACATGTGTCTTTTTTTGTCAAACAAACATCATGGCAATTTTTTTAAGTACTGTAGTCATGTCCCATATCTGGGTCTGTTAGCTCATCATTTAAACAATAGAGCTGATTTTAGACAGCTCCACTAAAACAGTGGAAACTTCATTAGCCTCAACTATAAAACTATCAATGAGTGAGTTATGCAAGGCGAGCTCTTTTCAGCATAATTAGATTAATATCAAATATCATTGGAGGTGTCAGACTGTTCGTGATAATTGACTTTTCATTGAGGCGCTGCAGTTACTCGGGGAAATGCTGCCATCTAGTGGAGCAGCTTGGTATTAACCGGTAAAGATACCAACATGTTTGCAAAAACTGTCATTTATTATGGTCAAACAAAGTATTCTTTATCTGTTGTGATGTGAAATCAGTCGTTGTACAGTATACTGCAAAGGGTGGACTGTTACAGTCCAGATGGTACAGTATCCTGCAATAACATGTCACAAATTTCTCATTATTAGCAAATCTCCTTCTGAAGGCACCGGATCACTCGCAGACTGTCCTAGTTCCAATCTTTAACACACCACTTTCCATACTGCAACATAAAAATCTGTGATTTTTACGTAACGGATCACCAGATGAACATAAATTCACAACAAATGTAGAAGTCAGGACGCAGTAAAGGCAATTTCTACCAACGTTTGAACAGGTAAAGAACAGAAACACACATACCCGGGCAACTTCAGCTCAAGAACTACTTTAGAAAAGCACAAACCGTGAGGAGAAAAAAACAAAACAAAAGACAAAAGTGAGATCTATTTGCTCGTGGTTGGATGATTTCAGTGGTCGTACTCCTTATCGATGAGCTTGGCCATAGTGGAGAGCTGAATATTTGTCGTGCCCTCATAAATGGTTCCTGCATGAGAGGAGAACAAAAAGGCATCAGAATAAATATCCACTGTACAAAACAAAGTTCATACTTTACGAGTCTAAAGATTTGACGTTCGTTAAGATGATCAATCTCCCTGAGGTGAAAGCAAAAGTGATATTTTATGGTAGCAGCTTCCTCGGTTGCACGTGTGTTGTCATAATGACACCGAGCAGCCACACAGAGACGTTCCTACAGAGTCTGATTACAGCCACTGCCGTCCCACCCCACTCTGGTCCAATCACAAACAGCTCCACCTGAACTTCCTGCAGTTGTGTCTGTGAGTGCAGTTTCTCCTGCGGCTACGTAACCTACATGTCGCGATGTCATTAGAAAAGAATGCTCACCGATTTTGCAGTCTCTGTAGTATTTCTCTATGGGGTAGTCTTTAGTGAAGCCGACTCCTCCCATCCATTCGATGCATTTAGATGTGGTCAGGGTTGCAACCTGATGAGACAAAAACATTTCGAGACACATAAAATACACTGATGGCAATCATTTTTAATACACATCCCCGGTGAATAAAGTGTACTTCTAAAGCAGCAGTTACTAAGAAACAACAAAATAAATCTCATAACACAGCCCTATAAAACTAATTTAAGGACGAGCACTATTTTTATTTTTTTTGTTGAAGAAATGCACAACCAACTTTCATTCCAGAGTTTTAGACTAAGATCATCTTTTGTTGAAAAATCTTGCAGTTGTAATCACTCGGGTCAAACCTTGCAAATATCATGAAAGGTGTCAAGCTCATTAATAAATCCACCCAGTGGTTTGTGAGATATTTTTGTTAACAGAGAAACAGGGTTGAATCCAAACAGTAAAGTTTGATGTAAAGATTTCCAACATGGATTATGTGATGGGAACAGCTCCATTACAATCCCACCAAACTTTAACTGACTGAATTTTATAGCTAGTTATATATATATATTTTTTTAAGGTTTATTTGGCTGCGGCAGCCATCTTGAATTGCATTGAAACACACAGACACAGGCAAAACTTTATCTTTCCCCTTCACATTTTGCCAACAGATGGTAATTATGAAAAGACGACGACAAGAAGCTGAAAGTGCATGCATAAAATTGAAAAAGTCTTGTTTTAAACTATAAATATATGAAACACAGTCATGTTAAAGACTCAGAAAGCTCACCTCAGATGTGAAGTATTTAGCCATGCAGGCCTCCTTAATGAACGGTCTGCCTGCTTCCTTCAGGCGAGCAGCGTTGTACGTCAGCAGTCGTGCCGCTTCAATCTGTGTCGCTACGTGGGCTATTTGATGCTGCATGCCCTACAAGAACAGAAATAGTGTCCAAACAAGTCAATAAACACAAAGCTGACCTCACAAATTAAGCACATATTTAAGTATTTAGCAGAAAGTTTGTTGAGGATCAGAACCTGAAAGTCGAAGATACGTTTTCCAAACTGTATCCTCTGCCTGGTGTAAGGAACGGTGTGGTCAAAGCAACCTTGTGCCAGTCCAATCATCTGCAACACAGTGACGGGTTTTTATCCACAACGTGATGAAGCTATTTACACAAAAATGTGTCACTGCATACCTGTGCTGCAATTCCAATCCTGCCCTCGTTCAGCATACCGATGGCGTACTTGTATCCATGACCGACTTCTCCTAAAATGTTTGTCTCTGGTACCTACAGAAAGCAGAAAGTTAGTCAAACTAGAGAAATTGCATTTCCAGCGAAAATGCAGTGTGAGTGCTTATTGCTAAAGAACGTGCTGAAAACCAGCTGAAATTAGATAAAAACATGCTGAAATGCAGCTGAAATGGTAGAACAAGTCCAACTTAGCAGAAGAAAGCATAAAGAACTCATTTTTGCTGAATGTGGTTTAAATAAGCAGACATTTGCATTAAAAATAGTAAATTAGCTAAAAAAAGCTGAAATCCGCAAAAAAAAAAAAATAGCTGAAAAGTAGCTGAAACGGCAGGAAGAAGCTTAAGCTACTAGAAGAAAGTGGAGAGAGCACGATTGTGCCCAGTTTGGCTGAAAGAAGCAGAAATTAGCATAAAAAGTGGAATTCATCTGAAAAAAGATGAATGTAGGAAAAAAAACAAACAGCTGAAGAGAAGCTAAAAATAAAAAAGAAGCTTAAATTTAAAAGAAGGGTGTGGAGAGAGCTTTTTTTTTTTTTTTTTTGGCTGAATTACACAGAAAAAAGTTGAAACGAGTGCCAAAAATGTAGAATTAGCTAAAAATGCTAACATTAGCATAAAAACAGCAATAAATAAATAAATAAATAAATAATATTAAAAAAAAAAAATTAAAAAAGAAAAAAGTAGCTGAAATAGTAGAACAAGCTGAAATTTCCAGAAATAAGTTAGAAGAACAAAAATGTTGTAGTTAGCAGAAAGAAGCTGAAAGAAGCACAAAACAGCTGAAAAAACCCCCAGCTGAAATCAGCTGAAAAAAGTTTAAATCCGTACATGAAAGCTGAAAGAAGCTGAACTGGAACAAAATGTGAAAGGAGCAGTAAAAGGTTGGGAACAGATCTAAAGGATGTAAAATGAGCTCAGTTCATTTCCTATGAGGAAAAAAAATGGCAGAAAAGGCTAAATATTTCAAAAAGCTAAAGTTGCACCAATACCAAAAGTCACAGCAGCCTTCTCCTGAACGAGCTGAACATTTTGATTTGTTGAAATAGCACAAAATTGTGGAATGAGAAAGATGCCGAAAAATATACAGAAGAAAAATGGATCACAACAGTGTGAACGCTTCATAAACAATGTGGCTGACATCAGGCCAGTGCAGCTACGACTGTCTGCTTTCACCTTGAGGTTGTCAAAGTTGATGGGGCAGGTGGAGGATGCACGTAGTCCAAGCTTGTTCTCCTTCTTGCAAATCTCAAGTCCCTCTGTATCCCGGTCCACAATGAAGCAGGTAATGCCTTTGTATCCCTGACAAACAAAAGAGGGAGAACATTGTTAGGATTCAGAATGGGTGAGCTCCAAACAAACAATTTGAATGATGAATGCTACTCACAGCAGAAGGATCCACGTTAGCCATGACGAGGAAAACCCCCGCATGCTCTGCATTACTGATCCACATCTTGGATCCGTTGATTATGTAATAGTCCTTGTGTTTTTCAGCGCGCGTCCTCAGAGAAAATGCATCACTGCCCGACTCTGCTTCAGAGAGGCAGAAGCTCCCACACTGTCACAACAAGTAGGACAGGGTTACGGTAAATTTAGTGCAACAGATAGAAGATATTTATACATGAGTGGTGCTGACGTCATCTTCACAAGCAGTAAGAAACTTCCAAAAAGTTGCTGTGCAAAATGTAAACAAAAATGTATGAATTAATTAAAAAGCAATGGCTTGTGAATACACGAAGCTTTATATTTATTAGCAAACTTGTACAGAGGTAAAATATTGGCTGGTGTTTAATTATTTCAATTAATGTTCTTAAATAAATGGGCAAAACAGTTTGTTTGTGACACTTTCTTAACGTAGCAAAAAGGCTTTCCAGTAGCTGAAAGTAGCAAAAGGCTAGCTAAATTTAGCAAAGGTCAAGGTAAAATCTACAGGAGCAAAATTCTAGCCACAACTAGAGGATGAAAAAGATTATTTAAAACTTGCAAAATGTGGCAAAGGGGTAGTTAAATTAATAACCGGCTAGCAAAAAGCTAAAAATGCCAAAAAGCTGGCTAAAAGCTAATAGTAGCATGCTAAAACAGATTTCGAAGACAACGTTTTTGATGGAGTTCAAGAACGTCAATGCATTCCTCTGGAAAAGATGTTTGCAATTAAAGTTAAATGTTCAGAAATGTATAAAAGGTTCAAAGAATAAGTCGTGTTTTCTGAGCGAGCAAAACTTTTTGATTTGTGAACGGCTCAAAGAGCACAAGTCACGCAGAAGAAGTTTGATTGGGGGAAAACAAGTGAGAAAAATAAAAACAAGAAATCAGCAGTATAAATGTAGAATGACACAATTCAAAAATAGAGTTCACAGAATACTACACTTTTTTTTTGTCATTTTGAATATTTGCAATCTTAGTTTTTGTTTGATTGTACATTTTTCTTATAGTCCAGCTGTTCGCCGTGTGTTTGCTCACTGTTCAAATCGGCTCACCATGTCGGTTGACAGTCGCTTCAGGTACTTCTCTTTCTGAGCTGCGGTTCCAAGTTTAGTGATCAGCACGTTGATGAGAGTGTTTTGGATGTCGACGAGCACCGCCACAGAGGGATCCACCTTCGCCAGCTCCTCGATCACCAGGATGGAGGAGAAAAACGAGGAGCCGGTGCCACCGTACTCTGGGTCAATTTCAATTCCCATGAGCTTGAAAAAAAAAAAAAAACAAGAATGGAAGAATTATTTTTAAAAAATCTACAGTTTTATTTAAATGTAGGTGTTCGCAGAGATTTAAAGGCATTACATACGCCCTGCTCAAAGAGAGATTTAATGACTTCTTCATCCATGGCAGAGTCTTCATCCATCTTTGACACAAGGGGGGCGATGCGCTCCTGTGCATATTTCTTCACTGACAACAAAGACCAGAAACATTAAGGTGGCAGACAGTTCTGTCTGCAGCTGCATGGCTTCAGGTTCCTGCTCACCTGCTTCCCTCATCATGCTCTCCTCCTCTGAATAGGTCTGAAGGGGAGGAAAGGAAGAAACTCCAGCAGCCTGGTGGGACTCCACAGCTGGGGCAGAGGTGGTCCTGCTCCTGGCTCCAGACTGGCAAGCCCTCCATGATGCTCGAGGGACCGGTGTAAGGTACTGGACAGCAAGAAGACTGAAACTCGTATGACTTTCAGGACAGATACTTACTCAGAACTTGGCTATGTCGTCTAATGACAAATGTGTTAATCCAAATCAAACAAGTTAGTGCTAGCAAACGTTAGCATAACGTCACGTTGTGACGCGTGAGTACGGTGAGCAGACAAAAAAGGGCAAGTTAAAAGGCAACACGCTGACAGTTCATAAGAAAACACGTGACATGACAGTATTAAAGTCTACAACATGCAGTCTCACCTTTGACACAGTCCTGACCAACCGCGCAGCCATGGTTTGTTATGAAATGATTATGGCTGGGATTATGCGACTCAAAGTTGCCAGATAGAAAGTGACGAACTGTCCCTTCAAATCGGATTTGGATGAACCTTCAGCGCGCAGGGAAAGGCAAAATCGTTTTCCTTCTGACAATATGCAGTTGTTCACGTGAATATATATTTTTTAATTGGTGTACGGAAATTCCTAAATTATTGCATTCCGGAGCTTTTTCACAAACTTTCGAAGACCCTGACGCTATCGTATAAATACCATAATAATCGTATATCTGGCAACGCTGTGCTTCCTTCAATTAAACTTGGAAATCCAAAGGCGAAAAATTATTGTTGTAAATATATGAAAATTGAAACATATGCTGATTGTGTAAAATAAATAAATAAACATATTGGATTAAAAATGAAACGTTAGCAATGGAGAATAGGTTACCGTACAAGCTATTAAATAGAAATTTGATTTATATTTTATAACGGTCGTTTTTCCGACGGTATCCAAAAGCAACAGTTGCGTTTGCGTGAAGACGGAAGCAGAGTGACGTTCACAAGGTAACGGTTGTTCATAGAAAAAATAAAAGATTAGCCTTATTTATATATTGTTTTGACATGAATTTAAACGCTGGAATGGAAAAATGCTAACCTACGTTTTAACCAAGAGTTTTAAAGAAAAAAATACAATACACGTATCTAACAAACGTTAGCGTTGTTGCTAACAGCGATCCATCAGCTAGTTTACTGCTGGTTGCCTGCTGTGGCACGTATCAGCATCATACGTATTCGGATGTTTTCGTGTTTCACAGAGAATAAATAAAATGGAAGAGATAAAGAGCGAGCCTGTGGATTTCGTGAGGGAATTTCAGGAATACTTGACCCAGCAAACCCAGCATGTCAACATGATCTCGGGCTCTGTTTGTGGAGAAAAGGAGACAACAATGGAGCAGTTTCATGCTGGTGAGAACAACACTGCAGCGCACAGCGAAACTAGTCTTAGTTGAATACGATTTCAGATAATCCAGTAATTATTTCTGTGTGTGTGTTGCTAGTTATTCCAAGATGTGAGCAGAATGGTCTGGATCCCCCATCTGTGGAGGTGAGCCTGCCTGTGGAGGATGGGTCAGATGTGCAGATGATGGAAGACCTGGAAAGGACCTGCGACGGAAAATACAAATGCAGCTACTGTAGCTATGCCAACAAAGGCATGGCTCGTCTAATAGAGCACACCCGCATCCACACAGGTATGATACCAGAGGCTCATGTAATGAAGTCATTTGCAGTACATCAGCTACATTACATGCAGCACTCATAGCACACTGTGAAATATCACATCACTGTGAAATATCACATCATGCTGATCTGTTTCTTGTTGCTGCTGACAAAAATCTGTTTCATGCTGCTGTGTTCATTCGTGCTCATCTGCTCATATAGACTCATGTTCGTGCTGCTGTTTGAAGTAATGTTTTTACGCTATTAGTGCCTAGTGTATATTTAGTTGATGTTTTTCTTGGTTCATTTCTTGGATGTTATTACTGCTTTTCTTTTAGTTTATTGTTGGATGTAACTGGGAACCTGTGTACATAATCTCGTTTCATCACATGTACCACATGTGGTGCGAATGACAATAAAGAATCTCTAACAAGCCCAATTTCCAAAATTTTGGGACTTTGTGTAAATAAAAAACTGAATACAGTAGTTTGCAAATCTCACAAACCCATATTTTATTTGTTGAAACTTGAAATTTGTACTTTTTTCAATAAAATAATTGTTAGTTACATCAACATATCTCAAAAAAGTTGGGGCAGGATCACATTTACCACTGCGAAGCATCCCCTCTTCTTTTAACAACCATTGACCTCTTCTGTAAACGTCTACAAACTGAGACCAGTTTGAGTTTTACTTGTCTGATGTAGGATTCTAACTGTTCAGCAGTCCCGGGTCTTCTTTGCTGGACTGGAGTATATGTTCTAAAACCTGTATAAACATTTATGCATTGATGATGCCTTTCCAGATGTGTAAGCTACACATCAGAGAAGCAGACGTTTGAACTAAGTGATGATAACAGGCTGGATGGTTCCTCTCCTTATTAGTATTGTGGATACAGTGTTTGCGTTTTCCCCAAAAATAATTTGAAATTGATTCGTCTGACCATGGAACAGTTTTTCACTTGAAGTGAAACAGACAAGTTGACAGCATATGGCTTATTCTTTGCATGACAGAGCTTTAACCTGCATTTGTGGCTGACATGGCAGACTGCGTTTACAGACAATAATTTGTGGAAGTGTTACTGAGCACAAGCCATGATTTCCAAAACAGAATAAAACTTGTTTTTAACGCAACACCGCTTGAGGGATCGTGGTCATGGCCTTGTTGTCATTGACCTTTGGCCATGTCTCTTGCACAGGTTTCTCCAGATTCTTAAAATATTTTCTTTTCTCTTCAAAATGCATTTTTCATACTCAGTCCTCTTATACTTGTTGCACAATTTCATCCATCTGTTTCATATTCGTACCACCTACTTGTATATAGCCTTTTGTTGCCCCTCTTCTAAACTTTAAAAACATATTACTGTCATAAAATAAAAAATAACCTTATATTTTTACATTGCACATTTTTTTTAGTTAAACATTTTATGTTTCATTGTACCAGTAAATAAAATATAAGGTTTTTGAGATTTGCTACACATTGCATTCAGTTTTTATGTATACCGGTACTTTACACAAGGGATACACGATATTATCAATATGGTATCAGTATCGGCTGATATTAGCGATCAAGTTAAATACTGGACATTCTATCAAAATAACTCACCAATATATTTGGTAGGAGGTCAACTTGACGAAGACCATGCAGAATAATGTATTTTAGTTCCACAGTAGAGAAAGTTATGTAGTCTCTGTAAGTAGGTTTAGGAAAAACAAATATTGGTATTGGTTATCAGCTAAATAAGTTTTAATATAGCGGCCAAAAATCCAATATTGTGCATTTCTACTTTATACAACATCCCAACTTTTCCCCATGTGGGGTTTATTGTCATCATGTCTGTTCATCCTTTCACAAAAGCATGCTTGGCAGAATCAAAAACAAATATATTACAGTAATACTAATACCACAAATATTTCTTCACCAGGTGAAAAACCTCATCGCTGCCAGCTTTGTCCATTTGCGTCTGCATATGAGCGCCACCTGGAAGCCCACATGCGCTCGCACACAGGAGAGAAGCCATACAAGTGTGATCTCTGCGCGTTCCGATGCAGCGACCGCAGCAACTTGTCCCACCACCGCCGCCGTCGCCACAAGCTTCTTCCCACGAGGGTGGTCCGCCCTCCCTTCTCTAACAAGAGAATGCTGAGCACTTTGCAGAAGAGGACAGGCTCGCTGGGCTTCGGTCGACGGCTCCTGATCAACATCAGTCCTCCCTCCTTGGTGTCGCCAAGGTCTGAATATATGAACGACCTCTCTAACAAGCTCCACCACTTAAACAGCGAGTATAAAAATCCTCCCAAAGTGGATGAGATTGAAAACCACAGCCAGAGTGCTAATGGTTTTAGAAACTCACTGGACCAGCTGTCCGCACTGGCTGGACAGCTGACCGGCCTTCACTCTGAATCAGAGACTCCTGCGTCACCTGACAGAGAGTCCGTAAAAGACGAGAAGCCCATCCTGATACAACACGTCTCCAGCGAACAGGTTGCAGTGTGCGCAAATGCATTTCAGACATCTCCACCAAAAAACGAGTCTCCCACTTCAGTTCACGAAAGCGGCAGTCCCGTTCCCGCATTTAGTTTGGAGAACAACACGAACACTTTTACTGGAAGCGTTAGCAACAGCCAGGCGAGCACGCCCACCCTGGCCCCGACGGCACCAGACCAACAGCTCCTACAGAAATGTCAGCACTGCGATATTCACTTTTCCGATAATATACTCTTTACTATCCACATGGGTTGTCATGGTTTTGAACATCCGTTCCAGTGCAACATCTGTGGTCATATGTGCATAGATAAATACAATTTTGCTTGTCATTTTGCCCGTGGACAACATAAAAAGTGACAATGTGCACTTTTAGTTTCAGACTTGTGTTCAGCTCCCTCATTAAAGTGGATGTTCTTTGCTGGTTATTATATTAGCAATAAATATCCAAGGACTGCTAAGGAAATATTTATTTCAAACTATTAAAGGCTGATTTCTCTGAGCTTGGCTTATAGACACACAATCTGTAGTTTTAATCAGTTTGGATTGTTTACTGACACTTTTTAAACACTTAATGAACTAAAAAAAAACTTATTTAGGAGCAAATGATTCACTTCATGCATTTTTAGACATTGGTTTGTTTTGCCGTTAGAAAATCAATGGTAATTATATGTGTTTATATACATTTATTAATTGGTTAGCAAAATATCTATAAAATAGTTTTTAGTAAAACTCCCTAAAGTAATCACTGGATCTACATCTATAACTGATAACATTTTGGTAATGACACAATATTCAAGATGGCCTCCACCAGCTGATTGGTCTTAGCCAACAGAAATGTCAACAATTCAATTTTACATTTATTGATATACAGTTTTATGTGGTAGTAGCTGAGCATTATTTCCAAAATGCACTTAAGGTACTATTTTTTTTTACAATTGCCGCCGACACTGTACCATTAAAATTATGTTAAAGCTTTTCATCCATTTTTCCTTTAATTTGCTGTGTTCAGTTTAACTTTGTTCAAAACACAGTTTGCAACCTCTTCCTGTCAATCATCTATTTTCTGTAGGCGCTTTTCTTTCCGGATCGTGGGGGAGCATGTCTCCAGCAGTCACTGTGCGAGATGCGGGACAAGTCTCCAGTCCATCACAGGGACACTTAGTCAAATCACCCATACACACACTCATGCACCTTGGTGTGTGCAGGATGTCTGTGATTTAATATTTAAAATTTAATGACTAATAAATCCCAAGAACTTCACAAAGTTGTTTACGCAGGTCCAGTATTTTAATTGGTAGGACTTGTATTATTATTATTTTTTAATGTTAAATTAAGACAGTTCTCTGTGAGAAACTTTAGTGGGACATTCAGAGACAAACGAGCTTATCACAACTCGTGAATCTTGATAACGGTTTTAATATCGACTTCATTTATATGCTAGTTTTACTTCTTTTGATTTTTTTTTTTCCCTTTTCAGGAGTCGCCACAGCGAGTCATCCTCCATCTCACTCTGTCCTCACTCCAACTACCTCCATGTCCTCTCAAACTACATCCATGCATCTCCTTGTTTTTTTGTTTCTTGGCAGCTGCATTTCTATCATCCTTCTACCAATATACCCACTGTCCCTCCTCTGGACATGTCCAAACCATCTCAGTCTGGTCTCTAACTTTATCTCCTAGTTGTTCAACATGTGCTGTACCTCTCTGATGATCTCATTCCTGATCTTATCCACCTTGTCATTCCTAAGGAGAACCTCAGCATCTTCATTTCTGCCACTTCTAGTTCTTTCTTCTTTTTGTCCATGTCTTTGTCTCCAGACCAGACAACATAGCTGCTCTCAACACTGTTGTAAACGTTTCCTTTGACCTTTGCTGACACCCTTTTGTTGCAAATCACTCCTGAAACTTTTCTCCATTGTTTTTCAAACCGTAATTTATTGACGTAGTTTTGTTGTACTATATAACCTGCCTGTTTGTAGCAAATAATAAACATTTTTTTTAGCCACCTACTGCTTGGAATCAAGACGCTAAAATAAAATAAGAACAATTTTCACACGGTTATGTCAGGTAACTGTTAAAGATAAGACGTACACGATTAGAAAGTGACAATAAAAATGGTTGGTAATTTTCTCTTTGTTTTTGTAGATGTGATGGATGCTTAAAATCAATTTTAATGAGAATGTGCTTTTTAAAACTTTTATTTAATAAACTAAAAGAACTACCGTTCTTTTCACATTTGTGTAACACCATCTACAAATTCCAGAGCTGTTTGGCAAAATTATTTATATGAAAAAAAAAAAAAAAAAAACCTAACAAACAACCATTAAATCTTAGACGTGATTTTTAATCTGCAACGTCAAAAGTAAAAAATAAAAAATGGCTAATTTTACAGACATTCATTCAGCCTTTATTTTGAACTAAGACGTGTGGTAGCTGAGCTTTGTCGCCAACCCATACTTCCAGTGCAACACATTGCGTGGCATCGTTGCATTACTTGGCAATTTGTGATGTCAACACTGTCAGCAAAATATCGCCTAAACCATGGGATGATCTCCATGAAATGTTCATAAAATAAATATTGGCAGTAGATTTACAACTCATTGCCTTTTGGTTTCTGCTCAAACCAAGATGGCCACTGCAGCTAATCGACCACAGTCAACATTTAAATGGCTACACCTCAGTGAATTCATCAGATACTGAGCCACGGTCATTAAAGTGCTAACAAATAACGAAAAATATTGCACAAAATTACACACAACATAACAAAGTTGGAATAAAGCAGCTACAATGCCATCGTTTGTCAGCATAAAATTATCTTTGACTAAAATTCTGGCATGAAACACAGCAGACCTTACACGTTCTTTAAGTTTTGAAACGTTTTGCTTCCTAAAACTTCAAGTCAATCATTGTGATTTATAAATCTTTTCAAAATGTCCTTCTTTTGGTCATCAAAAATGCTTCCCACTGCTTGTTTCACCACCCGCTCCACATCGACGTCCTCCTGAATGAACGGAACCTCCTGAAGGAACTGTTTCCGAAGGTTGCGAAGGAACGTTGCTTTAGACTCGTTCAGCTGAGCAGCCAAAAGCCGCATGCGCTCAGAGGGAACATGATTATCTAAAATAAGGACTGACAGTCATAATTCTAATAGGTGGCTGAAATAAAGGGTGTTTGTGGAGCTGACGGCTGACCTCTGGCAGTCTTCATGGCTTCAGATATGAGGCGTCGACAAGCCTGATCAGCCTGGTGGACCACACTCGTGGCACATTTAAGACGATCAGCCTCCTGGAACATGTTTGACACAAAGAGCAAGAATGTATTCACTTCCACTATAGAGGGAGGAATGTGACAAAATCATAAATACATAAGTAATTTGATTATTAAATACATCTTTCAATCAATAAATATACAATTAAATTATTTAATACACAATTAAGTGTCCCATGAACTACATAAAATTTTAATTATTATTTAATTTGGTCACATTCCATCCTCCATTGTCATCATGAAATTATGTTAACTGTCATCTTCACCCATCAAACTCCGTGGGCGGGACTAATGCTGATCATGTGAGATCCATTGCTTTGGTCTGAAGTCAGTTCAAACATGGCAGCTCCCTCCATGCAGGAACTTAATTTGCTTGCTCATGAACTGGCTAGATATATGTTAAACCAAGCTACAGATATAGAAGCTGGAGCTTCTCCCCCAGAGTTTGTGGTAAATAAACTGGAACAGTTTATTGAAGTTACTGGAGTGATTTCTAAACTTTCCAACTTCTTGTAAAAGCACGTCTTCTTCTTTACATTCATGGTATGAAAAAAAGGTTTCATCTAAATACACGTTACTGACCCCTAAAGTTTCTGAATATATTTTCTGGCCTGTGGATCAATTCATTATCTGTGGTCAGTTTGTCACCATTTGTTGTGTGGAGCAGCCAGTCAGGCGTCAGGCTCTGTTCACAAGCCGCCTTAGGCCCGCCCACTGAGTTGATGGGTAAGGCTGACAGTTAACATAATTTCATGATGACACTGGAGGGTGGACTGTGACAAAATTAAATAAATAAATGATTAAATAAATAATTTAAAAAGCATATTTATTCATTTCATGAGACATTTCATTAATTTAATTAATGAAGTACTGAATAATTTAATAGTATATTTTTCATGATATATCATGATATTTATCATGCTTTATCACGATTTAATGATGTATTTAATAATTAAATGATACATTTAATTACGTATTTATTTATTTATTTAATTTGGTCACATTCCATCCTCCATATTCCACAACTGCACATTTCAATTGTGTTGCATTGCGTCGGAGATTACAGCTACTTTTGATCAATATTGTTATTGTTGTTAAATTAATAAATCATGAAATAAATAATTTAAAAGGCACATTTATTTAATTCATGGAACATTTCATTAATGATATATTTAATAATTTAATTGTATAGTTATCATGATACAGTATAATCATGATAAATATTTACCATGATATATCACAATATTTATCATGATATATCATGTTAAATATTTATCATGATTTTATGATGTATTTAATAATTAAATGATACATTAAATCATGTATGTATTTATTTAATTTTTTTACATTCATCCTCATTATCCCACAACTGCACATTTCATTTGTATTGCGTTGTGTTGGAGATTGGCGCTACCTTTTGTTCACTGTTGTCTTCCACCGGGCTCAGAGGATTATTTAGAGCTGAACAGATCAACTCCATCACTTTCCGGCTGACGACAAAACCACACAAGAAGAAAAACAAAAGATAAGCATTTTCAAAACTAATTATCAGCTAATAAGGGTTTACTCAGCAGTTTTACATGTCACATTTGGAGATACTGTCTGATGTGTTGAGCGAGATGCTTTGCATTTCCCACAAGTTCTTTTGTGGATTTGGAGACTCCAAACGCTTCTCCATCTCCAGTATCACTTCAGTGGGAATAGGCTTAGACCGGCTGTGGTTTCTGCTGATGCAGGACTCTAAATCACACTGTAGATACACCTGACAAAAGCCCAGAGAACCTGCAAGAATAGGTGACAACTTTAAACCTCCATTTTAACAAAATAAAGAGGATCAGAGGCATTGGTGGACAAAATGACCTTACACTTTCTTGCAAGTTGATACACTTCATATCTCATGCTTGGATAGAAGAAGTTGTCGTCTAGTAGAAAGAGAAGTGGAGTCCCATCAGACATTAACATTTCAGGCTGCAGCATTGCTTCAGTACATTGTTCCCAGGCTGCGCTGTTTATCAGTGAGCTGCTCTGTAACGTCGTTACCCCTTCAGGCCTCTCCACGAACTGCCCAATGCTATGCAGCACTGCTTGTCTGTGGGACTTCCAGTTAGTGTGCTGGAAATAGAAATCAGATCCAATATTAATAAATCAGCTCAATATTCAAAGGGCTTTAAAGCTTCCTACCAATATGTGCAAAAATAGATTTTTTTTCTTCTTTTGTTTCTTGGTGGTCAAGAATTGGGTGTGTTAGTAACAAAACGAAAACCTACAGTAACCCACTGAAAGTGGCTCTGTTGTCACACTTGGCTCTTTTTTCTTCTTCAAACCAAAATATTTGGCACAAAACCCCAAAATGCATAAAGCCTTTTCAGTCATTTGAGATGGAAACAAGTCTGCACATCGGTGGTGGGTAAGGATGTACCTATTAAATGCACCATTTGAAGAAGGATGGCAAATAAATAATGTTTTAATATTCTAATTCTTGGCAGGGATAGAATAGCCAAAAATTATGGGACACCACAGCACTAAAGTCCAGTGAAGGTACATTTATTAAAGCAGGAACACAATTTTAATGTTTTTTTTATATTAGTAATATTTTCAATAACTTAGTAACTAAAAGATTGTCTAATATTAATAGAAACATCCTAACAGTCTGACCGTAGTGTGTGTGTGTGTTGTTTTTAACACATTAAGATGATTCTGATTGTTTCATTTAAGAAAATAATCATTGCAAGGTCATGAAGACTGGACAACAAAATCACACAAAAAAAAAAATCTGCACAATATCTCTCATATCGATGGTTAACGAGTTCTTAAATTTAAAAAGTTTAATTCAAATCAATTCAGTTTATATATATAGCAGTTTATATATATCTATATTCAAGGATTCAAGGAGTTTTATTGTCATTCACATCACATGTGGTACATGAGATGGAAACTATGTACCCAGGGTCCCAGTTACATCCTACAAAAACACAAATTGTAAAGCAAAACAGTAGTAAGATCCAAGACATGAACTAAGAATATACTACATTCACTAAACTAAGGATACACAAAACTAAGAATACACTAAGCACTAATAGTACAAAAACAATGTGCCAATACTCTATATAGATAAAGCTGTAAACAAAATTTGTGACCAGATGCTTGTTTGTTTACCTACGAATACAGCCAAAGTGACATAAAAGAGGTCTAAAGTTAAACTTTGTTTAGTTACAGATTAAACCAGCTTAATGTACAGGTCAATCTTGTGACTCAAGCTCCCCCAAAGTTTTCATTAAATTCAGTTTGTTTACATTGAGCGCAAACCCGCATTTCAGAATTGCATTCAATTCCTGAGTTCTCGTGGCTCAATGAGACTACCTGTATAAATAAAGGGTAAATGAAAAAAAAAAATTCAATGTACAGTATCTGGAAACCTTCTGGAGAAAACTCAACCTGCACCATTTCATACAGCTCAAGTTCACATTCAAATGTTTGATTTTAGACTTCAAAATGATTAGCTTTAATACAAAAATAGAAAGTGTATTTTAAATAATCTAAACTCTGCGTATATTGTTTGAGCTCCTACCATATCTTGCAGTTTAACGTAGTCTACTTCAGTATGAAAAGCCTGCTCAGGAATCAGGTCGTCATACGGAACCACGGCTGCTCTCCATCCGAGCTCCGCGGCGGTTCCGACTATCCGGCGGGCCAGGGTGGACTTCCCGGCGGCTGGCAGCCCGCAGAGGACGCACAGACAGACCGGAGCCCTGACGAGCCTCCGGAGCTCCGCTGCTTCTGCCATTTTCTGCCAAAACGCCGCTTAAAACTCAGTTTAAAACATGTTGCTACCCCTTTGATCTATTTAATGCGATAAACTTCCGCGTCGTCATAAGTCACGTGATTTCCTGAAACAAGATTTTCAAAATAAACTCCCGGTGGGGATTTGGTCAGTTTTCAGCACATTTAGACGAGATGAATAAAGAGGTAAAATATTCCATTTTAAAGTTTGATTTACAGCATAACTTACCATTTTACTTCTAATTTCCCCTATAATATATGTAATATTTCTATTTTTTTCAATTTACACTTGTGTTCTGACCAGTTTTTTTCCCATCAAACTTTTTTCTAAATGTCAGTAAAAAAACGCAGTAAAAAAAGTGTAGAATTTTCCCAATAAAACAAATGGCTCTAACTTGATCTGTACTGTATTGTTAACCCACACAGCAACAGGCAAACGATATGGATTAAATTTTTTTTTTTTTATTTGTGCCCATTTCTACATCAAATCGGTCCATGGTTAATACACATGTGACAAAATAGTGTGACTTATGCATTTAAATCAATAAGAAATCAATAAGAATTTTTTATTACATTTGATTTGACAATAATGCATTATCAACACTCACAATAAACATGCTCAAAAATACGTAGAAAAAGTGTCATAAATACATTATTTTAAATTTGTCAATTTGAGTATAAATTTCCAAAAAGTCATAAGGACCTCCCCCTCCCCAACCATATACAGTAATCAAATAAACATTAACCACCACATCCACCAGCATAAGACAACAGCCCACTTAAGTGTGCATAAGTTACAGTGAGTGTCACTATAGTCAGTGTTTTACAAGTCTCCTTTACTATATACACATACACTAATGCATGCGCACACACTACAGCTGTATTACAGCCGACCATTACCACGTCATGCCTAACCTAAACTCAATTTCCACGTTAGCATTAAATCTAACCTCTAATACAAAAATGATGCCCCACAATATTAGGACTGGGCTTTGGTCTTCATAAGGGCTAATGGTCTTTGACAAGGTGGATGACTTCACGAGAAAAAGTTCTACAAATGTAACAAAACTCAGTTAAAGTGACACAGACACAAACACACACGTACAATAGGACAATAAAAAGAACATCAGGTTGGTACTTCTTTAGCAGGGATTGGTTTTGGCACTCCTGGGCCCTGAACAGGACGTGGCGGTCGAGCAGGTGGTTCATTTTTTTCTAAATTCCAATAGTCCAGTTCTCCATACCTGAAACTGTCAGAAAATATTAAAATTCAGTGAAAGCGAAACACCAATTTAAAACTAAACTTTAAGGCTTTTGTCAATCTAATAATGAAAATATGCATGTACTGAAAATGTTCATACTCAGAAATTGGAACTGAGGTAGCTGGTGGGTTTGGAGGCTGGAGATGGAAAAAAAAAGTCAAACAGAAATTAAAGATATACTGGAAACTTAACACAATCTCATGCTCAACAATGTTTTTGTTTAAAAACAACATATTTACCCTGTCAGGTACAACTTGTGGAGGAGGCTCTGTCGTAGTTGTCTGACCATTGCCTTGTGCATTTGTATTTCTTGCATTACGTGATCTAGAAACAATAAAAATTTTCATGAAGTTATAAAACAGTCTTTATATAGAAATTTACAGATAATTTAGAAGAAAAAAAAAACATTTTTTTTACTTGCGTCTTCCTTTTAGGCAAACATACAAAGAATCCCTTTTAAACATGTACAGGAGCACCAGAATGAGAGCCACGAGAACAGGAACCACCAACAGGAAGAAGATCAGCAGGCCGTTCCTGAGGGAGTAATCTGTAAACAAAAAGCACCAATTTGGACAAAAAAACTTAACAATTGAGTTTTGTTTCTTCAACTGTTTCCAAACAGATAAAAAAAGGCAATACAACACAAATGAGGTTATTATAAGTGATAAACAGTTGCAGAGAAGAGAACCTAGATTAAAGACACCTCAACTTGTAGAAGGACATGCTCAAACTATTAGACTTCTGCTTGAAGGCCTGCTAGTGTGATCTTAGGTCAAAACTTGTGGACACTTCAACATCAAATGTCTACAGTTATGGCAAAAGAAAGACATAGATGAAGATATGAGTAACATTATGTTTTAATACATACATTTATTGTGCCATTACAGAAGGTCCTTCCAGATTTAAATTGCACAAATGTCTACGGTACTACTTACCTATTTGAGCAGGACCGCTGTCAACACTGCCACCTGATCCTGCTCTGTCGCAGTAGGGTGGGCCCCAGCCGTCAAAGCAGTGACAATGCCCAAGATTATTACAAACCTATAGAAGACAACAAATGAAAAGTTCATTTTTGTCTTAATTGGCTGCTAAATAACTGCATAAAGAAAAACAAAACTTATTTACTCCTTGTCCATTGCAGGTGGTTTCAGCAGCACAAGTCAAGTTGGGCAGTAGAACCGAAGCGTCTACACACTGGAACTCCCAACAGGTCTGTAGAAGAGAAACCTTATTAAGGCAAACAAAACTGCTCCTGTGCTTCGTTTTCACAACATAAATCAAACCATTAAAGATGTTCTCCACCCTTTATTATAGGCTAACCTTTCCTTTAGCACAAGGACTGCCAGGGTTAACATAGGCTGGATCAAGCACATCTGTGCCAAGGTTGAAGTCGGCGTTAACACAGCTGGAACCTTGAACGGTTTCGATACTGATTTGGGCACCGGCAGGATGATTATACAAATCCACGTTAGTGCACTGCACCTTTCCACACATGGCATTTCTGAAACACAAGTCAGTTTCTATAGTTATTATAAGATAATACAAAAATAGATCCCAAGTTGAAACAAATCCCAGTTTTCCACAAAAATCATCAGATGCATTTTTTTTTTTTTTTTACAGATGTGATCCCTCTCACTTAAGCAGGATAAATTATACTGCAGGTTCAAAAAGAGTTCACATACTCTTCACTTTTGCAAATTTGATATGATGCAACCTGAGTCTGTTGAATATTTTTCTCTCCACAATCATCTACACTCAGTATCCCATACTAAATGTTATACAATTGTCAATTTGTGTTAAAAAAAACACACACACACACACACACACACACACACACTAAAATATCACCTTTACATAAATATTCAAGCATTTTTATTAATACTTGAAATTTGCCTCCAATTTATTTTGTTACCTAGATGCGTTTGCACATTAACTGGATGTAAATATAATAAAACATTATTTAGAAAGGCAGACAATTAAATGACAACGCATGCCAAAGTAAAACCCATGGGATAAGGTCAAAGGAACTGAGCAGAGAGCTCAGAGACAAGGAGCGGATCTGCTGCACTGAAGGGTCCCCAGAGCAGAGTGGCCTTCTTGATTCTCAAATGGGAGAGGTTTGGCCCATCCAGGCCTCTTCCAAGAACTGATCACCTGACCCTACTGAGCAACTAAAGGAAAAGGGCCTTTTGGACCCAATAATCACTTTGACTGAGCTTCAGAGATCCTGAAAATGACTAAAAGATGCCAAAAATGCTTCGACTCAGTACTAAATAAAGGGTCTGAATACTTATCTAAATGTAATATTTCAGTTTTTTTTTCCAAACTAAATAATGTAAAAGATTAAATAAAACTCTTGTTTTGACAAAGAGTTTTGTGAATTATCAAGAAAACATTAATTGGAACAAATGTAGCATCAGGCTGCAATATAAAAGTGCATAATCATGAATTAAAAAAAAAAAAAACACTAATTTACCTGTTTGGTAGCATTTACAGTATGTCATTTCACACAAAGACGTCCAATATGTCATTTAACACAAACACGTCCAATAAGTAAACATGCAAACCTTCAGTTTATCTGCTGAAAAAAATAAAATAAAATAAAAAAATAAAATAAAGAAAACAGGTCTAATCTCCCCCGTAAATTTCACTCTTCCAGGTTTTTCAATCGACGTAGCACATAAACGATTAAACCCCAACACACTTACTCCACTTTACATTTGATGTAATCTCCATTGGGCTTGATTCCACAATTTCCAAACACATTTCCTTTAATATTTTCATACTGAAAGCAAATATCTGCTGCCTTTTTTGCAGAATCTGTATAAAAAAAAAAAAAAAAAAGGAATTAAATCAAATGTTTTATATGTGAACCAGAAACAACACTTAACACTTTCAGTCCTAACTGAACATACTTGATCCAAACAGGCGTCTGCACTGATAATCATACGTCCGGCAGCGGCCTTCATAACAATACGCAGAATAATTTCCACAGGGCAGTCCATCCATGAAATAGAAGTCATCGGGACAAAATGAACTGGTGCCGTTGCAATACTCAGCAAGGTCGCAGGTATCAGCAGAATTTCTGCATGGTGTTCCAGCAACTTTGAGCTGAAAAAGCAAATTGTATTGAGTACATTATTTTCAAAGCAATTCATCACCTTTGTTTTTTTTTTTTAAGTGCAGACAAAAACTATGAAATTCCAGGTGAAGTCCAACATTTTGCTGACCTGACACTTTTCACAGCAGGCTCCATGAGCACAATAAGACCCACGTGTGAGTTTACAGGTTGCGGCGTTACAGCACTCGTTCTTGCATTCCTGTATGAAATAAAAGTGAAAAAATAACAAAGAATGCCACAAATATTTACTTCAGCCTACATGTTTCAATTCTGAAACAGACATCTTTTACAAAATAGAATGAACAAACAGAACGTCTCCAGTCTTCTTCAATCCCACATAAAACAAAGACCGACGGAGGATTTCATAACTGCAATAATCTTTTATTTCTGTTGAGATTTATCTAATTTTTTTCAGCGTTTAAACTAAAATAATTTTATGATTAAAAAAAGGACAGAGTTAAAGCAGTTTGCTTGTGTGCTTGAAAATGTTTAAAAAGTGGTTTCACTCGCTGCTGAAGGCAGAAACATTTTAGCACACCTGATCTGCCTTTGTCTGAACTGTCAGGAAAATATCGGGTGACCCAGTGAACGGATTCGAACACAACTATCAGGAAATAATCACTGGATGTACATCGATTACCTTTCGGAGTCAACTTGATTCCATCGCAGCTAATCAACCTTAGCTAGCACAAAAATGGCAACAGTTCAGCCAGTTTTACTTATCAATTTAATTTTTATGTGGTAGTAGCTACAAGTTGTTAACAACACATACACTGAGTGTGGAAATGCCTTGCAAGATTTCACATCGCACAAAATTATGCTCAAATCATTTAACAAGTTTTGGCAAATTAGCTATAACTCCATCCCTTCTCATCACAAGCTGAACTAAAGAAATGGCATTTCCTGTGAAAATGCAGTGCCTATTGCTAAGTAACTTGCTGAAAAACTGCTGAAATTAGCTAAAAACATGCAGAAATTGTAGCTGAAAATGAAGAACAAACCTAAGTTAGCAGAAGAAAGTAGAAAGAACACAAATTTGCTGAATTTGATTTAAATAAGCAGAAATATGCACAAAAATGAGAAAATTAGCTTTAAAAGCTGAAATTTGCTAAAATAGCTGATAGGTAGCTGAAAAGGTAGAAAGATGCTTAAATTATTAGAAAAAAAGTGGATAGAGCACATTGTTGCTGAATTAGGCTGAAAAAAGCTTAAATGGTGCAAAATGTGAAATTTGCTGCAAACATTAAAATTAGCAGAAAGAAGTTAATTAGATTGCAAGTAGCAGAAATTACCATGAAAAACTTGAATTTATCTGAAAACAGCTTAAATTAGCTAAAAATGCTAACAAGCTAACTGAAGAGTTAGAACAAGCTTCAATAAGCAGAAGCAAATATGAAGAACGCCTGTTTGTTCAATTAGAAGCAAAAATTACCAAATTAGCAAAAGGACACTAAATAGTAGCTGAAATAGCAAAAAAAAAAAAAAAAAAAAAAAAAAAAAAAAAAAAAAAAAACAAGCTGAAACTTGCATAAAAAGCAAAAAGTAGCATTAGCTGAAATTAGCAGAAATGAGTTAGAAGAGGCACAAAAATGTTGTAGTTAGCAGAAAGGAGCAAAATAAAAACCAGCTGAAATTAGCTGGGAAAAAAAAGTTTTAATTTGCAGAAGGAAGCTGACAAAAGCTGAACCAGAACAAAATGTGAAAGGAGCAGAAAAAGGTTGTAAAAATATTTAAAGATTTTAAGGATGTACAATTAGCTCATTTCCTATGAGTAAAAAAGTGGAAGAAAAGGCTAAATATTTCAAAAACCTAAAATTGCACCGATACCAAAAGTCATAGCATCCGGCAAAAAAGTATTTAGTCAGCCACTAACTGTGCAAGTTCTTGGAAAGAGGAGAGACGAGAGGTCTATAACTGTCATCATAGGTACCAGTACATTTCAACTATGAGACAAAAAAAAATATTACATTGTAGGATTTTTAAACAACTTATTTGTAAATTATGACGGAAAATAAGTATATGGCAGATTACAAAAGTTCAACTCAATACTTTCTAGCATAACCTTTGTTGGCAATAACAGAGGTCAAACGTTTCCTGTAAGACTTCACAAGTTTTGCACACACAGCTGGTATTTTGGCCCATTCCTCCATGCAGATCTCCTCTACAGTAGTCGCTGGGCAACACAGACTTTCAACTCCCTCCACAATTTTTCTATGTGGTTGAGGTCTGGAGATTGGCTAGGCTGCTCCAGGACCTTGAAATGCTTTGTACGGAGCCATTCCTTCGTTGCTCGAGCGAGGAGTTTGGTATCAGTGTCATGCTGGAAGACCCAGCCACATTCCATCTTCAATGCTCTCACTGATGGAAGGAGGTTGTATCTTAAAATCTCACGATACAGGGCCCCGTTTATTCTTCCCTTAACACAAATCAGTCGTCCTATCCCCTTTGCACAAAAACAGCCCCAAAGCATGATGTTTCCACCCCCGTGCTTCATAGTAGGTATAGTGTTCTTGGGATGCAACTCAGCATTCTTCTGCCTCCAAACACAACGAGTTGAGTTTTTACCAAAAAGTTCCATTTTGGTTTCATCTGACCACATGATATTTTCCCAATCTGGTTCTGGATCATCCATATGCTCTCTGGCAAACTTCAGACGGGCCTGGACCTGTACTGGCTTAAGCGGTGGGGGGGGGAGGGGGGGGGGGAGAGACACGCCTGGCACTGCAGGATTTGAGTTCCTCTCAGCGTAGTGTGCTACTGATGGTAGCTTTTGTTACTTTGGTCCCAGCTCTCTGCAGGTCATTCATCAGGTCCCTTCGTCTAGTTCTGGGTTTTTGTGCACCATTCTCTTGATCATTTTGATTTAAGCGTTCAAGGTTCTTTATTTGTCATTCCACCACGTGGTGGAACAAAATTGTGTACACAATGTCCCAATTACATCCAACAAACGTATAAAATGTAAAAGAAAAACAGTAATAAGATCTAAAATATGAACTAAGAAAAACGTTAATAAAACAACACTAAGCACTAGTAGTATAAAAACAATACGTCAAACAGCGGCACGAACATGAGTCTGTGTGAGCAGATGATTATGAATGAACACAGCAAAATGAAATAGATCAGCAGCATGAAATAGATCAGCATTGACCACACGGGATGAGATCTTGCGTGGGGCTCCAGATCAAGCGAGATTTTCAATGGTCTTGTATGTCTTCCATTTTCACACACTCTGCCTATACTACTGTACTGTCAATAGTCAGCCATTCTCAATATTCCAAAACATACTTAACATTATTATTGATATTGTTTCTCTTACTTTTTTATATATTGTTTTTAACATTTTAGGTATTTTTGTGTGAATCGTTTTACCTGTTGCTGCTGTTAAACTGGAATTTCCCATCCGTGGGACAATAAAGGCTATTTCTATTCTATTCCATTCTATTCTATTCTATTCTATCATGCAAAGCAGAAGCCATACATACATACATACACTATTTAGAATTGCACCCATAATCTCTGGACAAAAGCTCATGTGTATATATGTGCATGTCTGTATATATACATGCACATATGCACATGTATATGTGTATGTATGCTTAAATGTGTACATATGTGTATGTATACAGTATATATAGGTTACTGTATTTTTCACCATAAACGTCGCTCCGCCCTATAAGTCGCATAAGTCCATATTTGTCTAATAAAATGGAAAAATCCATAAATATGTTGATTCGCCGTATACGTTGCATCTAGTGGCGTAGCGTTACACGTGGGTGTACTGAACCGTTTCGGTATGGCATGTTTGGTTTGGTCCACGTGCGTACCGTTTCGGTCATTTTTTTCACTCATTAAATTTTGTTAACAAGGGATCATTCGCCGCGGAACTAAAATCCCTAAGCGTGTTTCAGCACGGCGCTATTATCTTGCAGCACGTAACATTAGCAGTCTAGTGTCTTGTTGCGGTCATAGACATAAACAATTTAAACGTAAACGTATTTATGTCTGTGGTTGCGGTCTCCTGTTTGGGAACATTATGGCTTTCTTGTTAAAAGACAAGTGAACAAATCTAAAGCTGTGTGTCGACGTTGTTTTATGAAGATTGGATCTGCAGCCTGCAACATATCTAACTTGTTAACGCACCTGAAACGACATCATCCGAATGTGAACGTCTCTTGTTGCAAAGACCGATAACAGCATTTAGACAACCTTTATCAGGTAATTCAGTTCAGTCCAGAGCAATAACACAAACTGTGGGAGTTTTTAAAGTTCTGGATCAACGTCCAAATGTTGTTGATGCGTCGGCTTTAAAGTTCTTGAGCCTCGCTTCAACATCCATCGCATCAACACTTCAGTCAAAAAGTTCAGCACTTTATGAAAAAGCTAAAACTGATATTGTCAACAAGCCCTGGAGCCAATTGAAGCTCTGCCCTGATGATGATGATGATGATGACCGAGAGATTCAACCACCTCATAACAACCGTTCAAGAAGAGGTATTGTTAATTTATTATTGTCTAATTAACTTTTTTAATTTAAAGTTATAATTGTATTAACTCATTTTTTTAACATCTTTGTGTTTTATTTCCAGTCTGGGACAGAGACAGCAACTGAGTCTTCTTCCTGTTCAGGGAAATCCACCAGATCACCTGCAGCTAAGAAGTGTGTGATGACTGAACTCTGAACTTTTC
>JARVGQ010000610.1:21971485-21987219 GCA_031762355.1 Hypsolebias martinsi | reverse complement strand
CTCCCGCCCACACCTGATCATAAATTTGATGCGTAAAAAGCAGAACTGGAAGTCAAGACGGACAGAATGCGACCCATCTTTACGCACACTTTACGCACAGCCTGTTTTTAGACAACGTTGGATCTAATGGTGAAAAAAATGTCAAGTTTAAAAAAGTGAACTTATCTCCAAGTGTTATTCTTTGATTTTTTTTTTGTTTGTTTTTGAAATATGAAATAAGAAACACACATATGTTTGTTGTCATCTTTCAAAATGCGATCAGTGCGCTTTGGATTGTTTTATTTTATTTAGTTTTTCATCGTTTTGCCCAAATTTATGTTTTCCCTTTAAACAGGAAAATTAAAAAAAAAATCATTAATTTTGTTTGAAATAAAAAAAAAGTTGCCACTGCTGTAACCCAGATCATAACAGAGGTTTATTAAACAACATGTGCTCGTCTTCAGGAGACTGATTTGACAAAATATCACCACACTCCCAGGCGCGCGCACACACACACACACACATTTATCCACGTAAACATTTTACATTGTGCATTTATCTTACATCTGTACAAAACCATTTATTATGATACATTTGAAGAACAACAAAACGCCTCTGAATATGAACATCAACCGTTTTCTTTTCACCACTTTTTTTTGGACAAATCACTGATAAACCGAGGCCTTTGATGTGCAAATAAAAAAGTTTCCCTGGAGACTAAAATATAATCTATTTTGTGCTGGAGAGGGGGGGGGGGTGCTGCTTGAAATTGGTCCCACATAATCTCGAATACGCACAGTAATTAATATTTTCCTCTTTTTTTTTATAAACACACAAATTGAACGTTTTGAGAAAATCTCACACAAACGCCACACACTTGTTTGACACAACGTTATCACAGTGAGATAGAAAGAAAGAAAGAAAGAAAGAGAGAAAGAAAGAAAGAAAAGAGAAACTTTGGCAAATGGGTCACACAATCGTGATTTTGTTGATTGGGTGTTAATATTGCACATTGGTAAAGAGACATAAAAGTTAAAACCACTCATTGTGAACAAGCCTCGTCACTGGATTCGGGTTCTGGTGAGTTCAGGTGCACTCTGGTCCGGACGACTCCTCGGACACGGAGCGCTGCGCTCTGAACGGGTCGAAGCCGTTCTCATCCACTGGCAGGCAGTTCCCTGCAGAGTTGTAGCCCTTCTTCCTAGCCCTCACCTCCTCCATCTTGATGGTGTCGTACAGCCCCTGCGGGGCCTCGTCCAGCAGGTTATCCCTCTCGGAGAAGGACGGCTTCATTTGGCACACGTTGCGCAGCAGCAGCAGCGCGGGCGCGTAAAGCACGTTGACCAGACCCATGCCCAGGTTGAGCTGCACGAAACCCATGCTGTGCACGATCTGCCCCGCCACGATCGGACCCATGGCGTAGGCGATGGAGTATGAAATGTCAGCTATGGCGTACACGCTGCCGTACACGGAGACGTGACGCACGTCCACGAGAAAGGCGAGCGTGGGCAGCAGCGCGGTGTCCACCAGCGCGATGCCGAAGCAGATGCCGCACAGCGGCGCGATCAGCTGCCCGAACGTTTTGCACGCGGGCACCGTGCACGAGCTCGCGCCTATGATCACCATGCCCAGCGCCCCGTAGAACCACTGCAAGTGCGGGTTCTTCGCCGCCAGTTTGACGGTGAGGAACACGCCCAGCACGTGCGGGAAGAAGGCTGGCAGCCAAGTGAGTCCCATCTCCCACTGGGAGGAGTGCATGGTGGTCTCCATCCAGTTGGCGATGGTGGGCTCCAGGAAGGCGAGCGGGATGTTGGCCACCGTGAGCGCACCGGCCACCACGGCGATGTAGGGGTCCACCATGAGTCTGTAGATGGGGGTGCCCACCGGCATGTTGTCTCGAGTCCTGTTGGAGAAGGGCTTGATGACGGTGAGCAGCAGGAAGCCGTCCGCCAGGCAGACGGTGGCGAGCACGATGAAGGGCACCCTCTTGCCCGCGAACTCGTACAGGACGCCCCCGAACGGAGGCGCCACCAGGCTCCCGAAGGAGATGAAGGCCAGCGAGATGCCGAGCGCGCGGCTCCGCTCCGCCTCCTCCGTGTACTTGTCGGCGATCATGGCGAACCCGGACGTGTCCGCGAACGCCGAGCCCAGACCCTGCAGGCTCCGCGCCACGAACAGGGTCGCGTAGTTCTCCCCGAAAGCAAAAATGCACGTGGACACGAACATGACGGTGAGGCCGATCAAAAGCGGGATGTCGTATCCGACGCGGTCTATAAACGTCCCCGACAGGGGGTTGACCAAGAGCTGCAGGATGGCTTTGGAGGCAAACAGCACTCCTATCTGGATGTCCAAGTTGTTGCTCTTGTCTTGACTTGTGCTGTTGGCTGAGGAGGTGTTGGGGTGCAACACGACGTGGACGTGCTCGGACTGCTCCATCTCCAGATCAGCCAGGTAGTCCGGGATGATTGGCACGATCACCATGTAGAGCATGTTGTCCAGCAGCAGAGCCACGCACACGATCACCAGTATGATCCTCTTCTGCTGGTGAGGGTCTTTCATGGTGGAGCCGAACTGTTTGGTTCTTTGTCCCATCTCGGACAGTTTGACAGCGGCTGATTTGGCCAACCCGGATCCTCCTTCCCCATCCATGGCTTCCCCCCTTCTTAATATATATTAAAAATATATATTTAAAAAAATTGTAGATGCGCTTCTCTCTCTGCCTTTCAGCACCTCGGACTCTCTACGTGTGCGTGTTGCTCTCCGAGCTCACCTCGCCATGTGCGTAAAGGGAGCGGCGCAGAGGAGCTCCTTCATGGAGATGGTTCTCCGACTCGTCCGCGGCTCCGCCACGTCCGACGCTGTTTCATGATCTCCCGAGAAGTGACGTGGTGAAATTCTGCTGCTTGGCAGAGATTTTTTTTTTCTTTCTTGCCACTCTCCTTTTCATGCAAACTTGTTTTATTCTTATTTACCCGCTCACACCGTGACGCGTAAAGTATCTCATCCTTCTTCCATCACCCGTGACTCGTGCGCTCCGCTCTGAGAGGAGAAGTGACTTGGTGGCCATTGGCGCACATTAACCCGCAGGTTCTGCGCTATTATCGTCCAGTTTTTGTCTCCCTCCTTTTTTTTTTTTTTTCTTTCTTCTAAAGAGCTGTGACGCATCACCAGCTTTCCCCCCAAGTGCATCCCTTCACTTGCCTCCTTTATGGTAATTTCCAACAATGACAGCAGTCAATTGGACCAATAGGAGTGAAAGATGGGGACAAAAAGTTTTTCTGTTTAGTGTGGATATTAAATTTCTTCCTATAATGAAAAATAAAGACTGTTCACAATAAAACTGTTCTCTTGTTATAAGAACTCACATTCACAAAGCTGTTGGGATGAGTCAAAAAGTCAGAGATGCACCACCTGCGCCTTCAAATGAGGAATGGTTCCGTTTTAAAAGTAAAAAATCATATTAAAGAAACACAACTTGCTCCTTAGTGCACATCTGTATCTGATAAATGCAACAGTGCTGTTTCGTTTTCCTGATCAGAGTGGCAGGAAACATGTTGAGCACAAAAATGCACGTTTGTTAATTAAAGGCGCTTCTTGTTCAGGCTGCGTTTTTGTTGATAAAATTGGACAACAACCTTTTTGTGTTTATATAAGTGACAACACATTTCAGACACAACACAAAGGAATTTGTTTTCTGTGAAAACGATGTGAACGCTGTGCCCCAAATGACTAAGAAGCTGAACTAAAGTTAGAAGAAGCAGAGCATCAGCTAAATGACAAAAGTAGCTAAATGTAGCTAAATAAACATACAAGTCTAGCTAAAAGGAGTAAAATACAGTTAAAAGGTGCAAAAATACCAATTGTTAATTTAACCTTTATTTATACAGGTAGTCTCATTGAGTCATGAGGACTTGTTTCCAAGAGGGGCCTGTTTGGGGGTGGCTGGTGGGGGTTGGGAGCCTTGCTCAAGGGCCCAGAATGGGTTAAATGAGGGTTGAGGCAGGTGTTTCATCTTTTCTACCCACATTTTGATGTTGTCAGTCTGGGGAGTCAAACTAGCGACTTTCTGATTGCAGGCCCACCTTCTCATAGCCTCTGCACCACCACTCCCCCAAAGTATAGAAACAGTAAATAGAAGATAAAAGTAGCCAAGTGAGGCCAAAAGTAGCAAAATGCTATGAAAGTAAGAAAATAGTCTTAAAAAAGTGAAGTGCCAAAAGGCAGCAGTGCAAAGCACTTGCTAAAAGTACCTAAATATTTTCTAGACGCTAAAAGTAGCCGAATAGCTAGCTAAAACGAGCAAAACTTGACACGATTCCTGTTTTTATGTTTGAACATCCACGTGGGCCTAGGTGTCCTGTAAATGTTCAGTTGTGGCCTTTTGCTTCGTTACATCACATTTAGTAGAAGCGGCGTCGTACCGCTAAACATTATGGTAAATAGTAAATGGACTGTACTTATATATTTCACCTTTACTCAAAGTGTTTACAACACAATCTGCGCCCTCATTTACCCACTCATACAGCACTCTACTGGATCTCTACAAAGCCTAATCAGTGCTTTTTCCACATTCATACACTGATGGGACACACATCAGAGGCAAAGGCAAACTTAAGGGTGTTTTTTTACTTTTTTTTTTTTTGTTGTAAATATTGTTAACAAATTGGTAATTTAAACTCGATCTTTGTGTAGAAAACTCATCCCACTAGTCAAACTTATTCCAGCTTTGAGTTATAAATTGTGTTGTTTTTAACCCAGGTGTTATTAGCATGTAAATATTTTAGCATTTCATTACATTTAATCATAATAACATGCTTATTACCAGTGATCCAGTCCCTGTTTGTGATATTTTTGAATAGATTTATATGAACGTCAAAGAGTTAAATACTTTATCCATTGCTAAAGTATTAAGTAAATCATTTAGTTTAGTAAATCCTCACTTGTTCTTGTTTTTATTATTATTATTATTTATTTTTACGAACTAATAATTGGACACAAAGCCTGCAGAAGATCTGGGGAACTTTCAGCACTGTAAGGTTTGAAGCAGCTTAACAGTTTATTTATTTGTTTATTTTTTTCCTCACAATTCTTTTGTATTGAATAAAATAATAAACATGTATAGTATAAATGTAGGGAGCCCACAGAATCATACTGGCTGCACAGTCTGGATCCATGTTTATTTAGACAGCAGCGCCACCTTGTGGTCATAACTAAGAGGCACACAGGAAGCGGTTCCCTAACTTTTGTTCACCTGATAACAATTATAACCAAATGTTAATATTAGTAAATGTTAATTCATAAGTTTGACGTTTGATGAATAGAAAAAATATATAGGATTGCTCATGTCTGTGTAATTGTTTGCTTGTCTGTTAGCAAAAATGATCCATAAACATGGACAAATTTTAATGAAACTCTTACAAAGTACAGTAATCATCTAATAACTAACTTTGGGAGTCAAATAAATTCAAGATGGCTGCCACAGCTAGTGACCTACACAAAAATGGCTTTAACTTGGTGAAATGTGCCAATACTGAGCTAAAATTTGATATGGTAGTAGCTGAGAGTCATCACTAACACATGGTTTGAGTGCTAAAATATCATCTGAGATTTAGTTTGATCAAAGCAACTATAGCTGTGATTTATCATAACACAATTTAGTATAAACGTCTGGAAATTTGCAAAAAATTTTTTTTTGCGTACGGTATTTATTTTTTACATATTCCAAAAAAATCGTTCCGTTTTACTGTAATTTTTCATTTTCCTCACATTCAATTCTTTTAACAATCTGAAACACCATTTAGTTTTGATGAAGACAGACTTGTAAGCATAAACCCCCCCCTGAAACTCCTGTTTGACACCAGAAAACAGTGATATTTTAACAATTTCAGCATAAATAAGCAATTTCAGCATGTATAAAATTGATGCACTTGTGTTTTTCAGTAAAATTTAAATGATGTGTTTACTTTTTTACCAGTAATATCAACATTATAACCCAATAAAATTATGCTTCATTTGCTGTGTTTACATTTAATGTTGCATTTTCTGTCCTGTGTGAACTGTTAAACAGTAATAGATGCTGTGCTGCGTTCAGGGGATTATCTGGAGCTGAAAGAGCAGCGTCACAAACACACAGGAGGATTAACACGGAAAAACTGCCCAATTTTACTAATGACAAAGGCTTGGCTCTGCAGCTGCCTATACATAAATATTGTTTTTATATTATAGTCTCTGAGCATGAACATTCTTGTCTTATTATAGTCTCATACCAATGACATAACGTGGCTTTTTAAAATGCACATGTTGGATGAATGCTGTTATGTTTTTAATGTAAATTGGCAGAATGAAGAAATAATCTGAAGGCTGATTGATGACAAAATGACTTGACATTTGGTGTGCTGAGATAAAACAGTTTAATGAGTGATCTTATGATTCAAATAGTAATAATAATATATAAATAAAAAGTCAGACAGGTGTCATCTTTGACAAATTTTCAGTTATTGTTGCAATGTTAGAAATCATGACTAACATTGTTCATACAGGATTATATAACATGTGCTCAAAGCTGATCATGGTTTTATGATGTTTTCAGCTTGTGACATAATCCGACCTGTGAAGTTTAATATGTAATATTTATAGGATTTACTCAGCGTTAGTTTCCTCTCTGAGTAGCGTTCACCCTTGTCCCAGATGCTCATTACTTATAGCCAATGAAGACCTGTCCTCGTTAGTTCAAAATGCTATTAGTTGATCTGGATTTTGGAAATTTAAACCAGAAAGATGATTTTAAAAAGATTAGTTGCAATTGTTTTCATTGTATAAATGTGTTAGTCAGTCAAATGTTCTTAATGAATCCTGTTGTATATAGATAGATAGATGATAGATGTATACTTTATTGTCCCCAAGGGGAAATTTGTCTTGAACATCGTGCGGCTTCATCCACAACTGTAGGTACACTACAATAAAAGTCACACGAAAGTCACAATAAAATAAATAAAATAAAAGCACATATTGCTAAGTGAACTGAATTGAATATTGCTCAATACAGTAGTCCCTCGCTACTTCACGGTTTGTTTTTTGCAGACTCTCTCTATTACATTTTTTCGAAGTAAATTGGACATGCCAACAATTTTCAGTCAGGTCAACTTGACAGTTTTATTTTATTTTATTTTTTGTGCTGAAACGTTTCACCTTCCATCCAGAAGGCTTCATCAAACTGATTCTTTCCTCCAACAGCTTACTCCAAAGTGGAACAAACCAGTTACGTTGGTGCTAAGATGGGCTCTTTGGCACGCCCCCTCCTCCGGTGCCGGCCCTCTCCCTCGTCGACAGTCCTGTCAAACTGGTTCAAACCCAACAAAGTCCATGCTCAATAATCCAGGTATACAATCCAACAATTTTCAGTCAGGTTATCTGGACAGTTTCGTTTTTTTGTGCTGAAACGTTTCACCATCCATCCAAAAGGCTTCTGGATTATTGTTCCAAAAACTGAAACATACTAGGTTTTTAAAACGCATGAAATGAGTTAAGGATATGATTGTGCCGGTTTAAATAATCAGTAAACTGTGGTGCCGTCCAATGAATTTTATCATTATTGGTTGGAATATTCACTCCTTGTGGAGTTTTTATGGATAAATAGTGAAAATGTTCAAAGTGTTACTAAATGATGAAGTTAATAAATGAGTGTTTGACGAAACCTTTGGTGAAATTGTGACTCTTTCATTAAACAAACAAGGATTCATTCATTACTTTTATTTGAAAGTGCATGGATCAAACATTAAAACAGTGTTGGCTTCAAGATTCTGAAAAGCTGAGGAAGTTCTGCCACTTTGAAGTCAAATTCAAATGGGAAAAGTAGTTTAAATATATAAAATGTTAGATTTTTCTGAATTTGACAATTACGGGGAAAAAGAGATTTACTTTTTTTTTTAAATCTACGCACAACTATAAATGAATGCCAGTGCACGATAAACTTTATTACAAGAGCGTACTTGTATTTTCATGTTGTGGTGACAGAGTTAATATTTGAATTTGCATTGGTTTTTCTGCTCTATTATGGTTCCTGAAAGGTGCTTTTACATAGAATGTATTATTAGAATATAATTATCTTTATTGTTATTATACAGAATGTACAAGAAGAATGAGGAGCTCTTTTTTAGTGCAAGGCAAATGCAGACAAGCTAGGTTCCAAAATAGAAAATTTTATAGTATAGTGCAAATAAACAAATATGCATAATGGAAAAATATAGAATATTAAAATAAAAGTATATCACAGAGAGGTGAATATTGCACATTGTTGAAACAAATCTTGCTCATAAGAGTCTACACAGCAGCAGCAGTGGTGATATTAATATAATGCACATTATTATTATATTATTAGTGATATCAGTGCATATGAGAGTTTATAAAGGCTGTGGCCCTTGGAAATAAATTGTTTCTCACTCTATTATTGTTAATATAAATATAAAGGAACATTTATAAAAATGTATATATAATAAAACAATTGTAAAAGCATGTGCTTTTTAAAGCTTAATCATTTTCTGGATGTTTGTGTCACAACAAGATAACTAATGACAGCAGTGACCCTTCACTGGGAGCAGTCGTGCCGTTTTGTAAAGTAAAACTAGCAACAAAAAAGAAATAAATTAGGAAAGGTATGTAAAATACACGTCTAATTTTTTTACTCAACAGGGTGGGTTGATTAAAACCAGAACCAGTCTGTTTAAAGCTTAAAGCTTAATCTGTCTGAGTTTATTCCCGTCTTTCTTCCTGTGAGTGAGCAGCTACTGTTTCCATCTTCGGCTTTGACTAAATTAGATCCTTGGTGCACACGCTCTAATCAGCGTCAGCTAATGATGGGGCACTTTCCAGGAATTTCTTATCTGATGAATTCTTCAGTCTCTCATGAGGGAAAAACTCCCGAGCACAGGAGGAAGAGGGGGCAGCAGAAGTCAGAGGAAGGATGTGATTTAATGAGCGGCTCGTTGATGTGCTGGAGGGAGACCTGGAGTCAGTCTCTCAACTGGGAAGTCACTGTTTTGCAACTTAAGCCTTTTTCTTGCAAGAAAAACCTCTGCAGAAGTTCATAAACTGAAAAAAACAACAACGAGGACACAATACTGATTTTTTTTTTATTCTATAATGACATAAAAGCACAGATGTGATAGTTTCCAGAAGCAATAATAAAACCAAATCTATACAAACGTGGCCAGTTTTTCTATGTGAGTTGTATTTGATTTAAATGTTGAACATTTGGGGCTCTAATACGGTGACTGCTGCCCATGAGGACATACTTCTGATAAAATGTGCCATTTTCCCAGAGTGGATTTTACCTGCTGATGACTGCCCTCCTGAGGTTAGGGTGACAGACACTTTGCCCCACTGTGGGTTATTTATGGAGTGAGTGGATTTAGCAGCTTAGAACCCATTTCTGTGCCCTACTTAAAAAAAAGACAGAATATCAGGACTGCAGAAAAAGAAACAAAAGATATTTCAATGCCAAGCCAGCTGAGATTAAATCCCGGAAATTTTACTTGTATTCTGAGTTTCTTAACATTTATTTTGTATTTAATGTTTGATGGCTCGCTCCTTTATCAAATATTAAAACAAAATTTCTTTACTCATGCACATTTTATTTCTCTTTAGAAAGGCCTCTGCTTGTGTAATGAGTAAAAACTGATATTAAAAAAGCAGCTAAATACAGATTTAGTTGGAGATAGAGTAACATATCTACCAAAACCGTTAAATGCTAATTAGCGAGTCATTCCTAGTGAAGGCACTTTAGCAGTCAGATAAGAGATTAGACTCACTTTGCTTTAGGTGAAAGTGTAATTGCGTAATAGAGTCTTAACACAGTAAACACTTCCTCCTCTTACATAGGAACGATGTCATCATTAAATTAAGCAGACAGCAGGCGAACAGCAACGTTCACTGAGTTAAACGCGGATGGAGAAGCAGCATAAAGACAAGTTGCTGGAATAAGAAATTGAAATTGCACCAATCCAGCATGAGGTGTAAAGACAAGATCCTGAGCGCCATCCGTCCTAATGGGAGAGAAATACCTGTACAATCATCTAAATACTTTAACATTGTTTATGTTTACCTATGAAGAACCTACGGTGAAGGCGTCTGTAGTTGGACAAAACACTGCAGGTTCTTTTTTTATTATTTGGACTTCTTGATGTCTGGCTCGACAATCTTCTGTCCGGTGAGGAAATGCCAAATGCCGCCTCGGTAGAACTCGTTTCCAAAAGAGTAGAAGAGAGCGTTGAAGAAGGGATTTGTCTTTGCAATGACTGGAAGCACCTGCAAAAGATGAATAAAAGCATTTTCATAGCTTTTATTTTATTTTATCCCTCCTTTTTTTTGCCCTATTCATCGCAGATACAAGAATTTAGTGAGACGGTCTACTATGCAAACTAAAAAAATATATATTTTCTGTGTTTGACTGGACAGAATAAAACAAGTGCTCACCATCCGCAGTTTTGGAGAGATGAATGTCACATTTTCAAAGCAGGCGTAGATGCACATGAGGATGTATGGGCCCCAGCACATCAGCATCACCTTCATGGGCAAACTGGTGTTGAACTAGAAAATTAATTTCATTGGGTTGCACGTTACAACATGGATTTGGTGTATACGATATGAAAATAGAAAATGATTTTGTCATGTTTACCAAAATCATCGTGTCCAAAACTTCTAAAACAACATAGATTCATTACATACACAAACACAGTTTTAAACTTATTTAGCTCTTAATTATTGAATAAATTCCAATTTGTACCCTTCACACAAGTCTTTCCAGGTTAATTGTGGTGTTCCACAGGGTTCTGGGCTTGAACCACTACTATTCTCATTGTACATATTTCCTAAAGTCACAGCCCTGTTCAATACAAGTCTTTTTTTCCTTTTTTTTTTTTTTTGGTTGGACTACTACTGGATGCCCAATTAGTTCCCTGAAAAAATTGACAGCTGATTCAAAAGCTTCAGGGTACAAACAGGTTTCGCAACAAAAATGATAAAATTTCTCAAAAGTTGGCCTGCCTTTATATTGGCTTCACGCAAAAATTAATATTGAAATAAAATTCATACTAATAACATAAACCCCTGTCTTAGGTCTCCTTCCTTCTTTATTTTTTTAAATTTGTTATATTGTTTTTAATATTGCTTAACTTTACGTTACATAAAAAGCTAACATGATGATTTCTCTTCACAATGGGTAAAGCATTATTGAGACCAAAAAAAAGGGGACTTTTGAGAAAGAAACCTTAAAAAGGTTTACTGATTAATTTAAAAAGACTGCGGTATATTTACCCTGTGATGGTGGATCTTTTTGAATTGTTTGTAGATGGAATTGTAACAAGAGATCAGGGTGATGGATGGGAACATGAGGTAAAGCAACACCAGACTTATCACGTAGGTGATATAATCTCTGTCAGAAAGAAAAGTGACACAGTCACAAAGGTTTTAAAACTGCTGTTCATCAGGGCACCGGCTCATTATAATCCTGCAACTCTACCTGTCTCCTCTGGTGTAATCCAGCGTGCAGCACGTCCTCATTGGCTCAAAGTCATAGACGCCCCATCCCATGAGTGGAAGAGCGGACCAGAAAATGGCGAGAATCCAGATTAGACAGCATATACTTATTGTAGTGCTCCAGAAAAGCTTTTGTCCTACAGAACACAAACAATTTGAATTCAACTAAGAAGTTTGATTATGATGTAAATACAATATAATCATCAGAAAATGGTTTTTCAGTAACTCATTGTCTGATTTCATAAGTTTCCCCCCCAGAAATGTAAGAAAACAAGTAGCAGCAAGTGCATATTCTACCACAGAACATACCAGATTATTGTACAGGTCACATAATTAATGTTTAATTAAATTTATTTTACTTTACTTTATTTATAAAGAACTAATCCTGAACAAAAATCCTCTCAAGGCACTTACAAAGTAATCTTACACAACTCAGACCTAATTACATACGGTTATTTTTTTCTCCCAAAGAATGCGATTTTGTGAAAAAGAGCTTCTATTTTCATACACTCTTTAGCAAATCTATGAGGGAAAACCTAATCCCGTCAAGCCTAATACGCTACAGAAATGCATGAATTCATCTATTGTGATGGGAACTGGAGTGTTCACATACAGAGAACAGGCCTCTTTGCAAGCATTAAATGCATTAACTTGTCGTATGACTGTTGTGGACTTGCACTACAAGTTCTCCCTTGTTCAAGGAAACCATAGATTTAGTATAATGAATATTTGTAATTGTAGGTTTGCATAAAACTCTTTTGTTTTACTAAAATAAATACAATTCTGAAGTATGCCACCTAAATTATTATTATTTTTTTTGCACTATCCTCTTTTTGGGAAAGTGCTTGATCGCACACGGCCTTTATTTAAAATAGCCGAGTTAAAAGAACTCTTTCTCACCATCTTATAAAGCCTGAGACCTTTTGATGTATGTATAATCCTCACCAAATTATAACTAATTACAAATAGACCTGTAATTACTGTTAATTTGTTGAGTTGAGTGAGGTTCGGAAATGATGGCTATAGGGGCTGGGGCCGGGTCTGATTTTTTGGACCAGAATGCAACTCTAATTCTGATTGTGCTTACTGACCTCCAACTGATTTTAGTGGTACACAGCGTTCAAAAATCTCAAAATGTTTTAGTTTTGTTTAATGTGCCTTATAATCCGGTGCGCCTTATACTCCGAAAAATACGGTAAATGCATTTCTTGCTGTCTTTCTGTGATTTTTTTTCCTGGGATGGAAAATCCAACTTAAATGTAGATTTTTGGTCACTTCCTTTCCAACTTACTAGTGCAATACTGGTGATATCTGTCCCAGGCGATTGCAGCCATGAAACTGAGGGAGGCCAAGACTGAAATCATTCCCTGGAAAGCGTGATAATTACAGCCATCTTGACCAAATGGCCAATACCTATAAGATAAAAAAAGAACATGTGTTATAGTCCACAACAATGTATTCTTGCATTAAACAAAACAGCATTACAATATTAAAAAGGTTTGTAGACCCAGTCATCTAAGTAGATAACAACAAAAAAAAGGTAAAAATCATTTCATGTGGACCAGGCCAGATGAAATTATATAACCTTTTTGTTAGCAGTACAATATCTCAAAAGATTAACCAGTAATTAAAAAAGTATTTTTCCCAATGATCCATAAAAATGCTTTTTTTTTTTTTTTAAATAATCTCATGTTACAGACAGCCTACAGCTGTTGGCTTTTAAAATGCAATTATGGTTCAGTGCAAGACTATGTTCGACTAGGTTTATTTATTTAACAAAATATTCTGAATACCTTTGGATTTATCTGGTTTTTGTAAATTTGCAGACTTTTTGCATAATTTTCAACTAAAATGCTATAATATCAATGGAAAAGGAACATAAACCCCTAAAAATGTAATTTTTAAACAAAAAACATGATGTTTGAGTCATATTCCTTGTCTCTCTGTGTTACTAAAAACTAAATTTTTAGGTCAATATAGGTGGACTTTAAATACAACCAATAACTCCAGATGTGTTTGATGTAAGTAATCCAAATGATAACACATTAGCATTGTTAGTTGACCATTTAACAGCCAGTATTTAACAAAATAGCGGAATCAACACAGTTTATCAACACATATAATAAACCACAGTTTATTTTTGTCCCATGACAAAATTATAGAAACAACAACAACAACAACAACAACAACAATAACAAAGAACATGTATCGTAACTACGGTACATGGCATAGTTTATTTCTAATGTACAATTAGTTTGTTTTCCAGTTTGAAATATCACCCCAATTTCCAACAAATTAGCTTGTGAAACTTGTGAATCTGAACAAAGTTGGGCTATAGATAGCCTAAATAGAAAATCAGATCACTAGATAAAAAGCAAAAGTATTAAATACTGGCTAAAAGTGGCAGAAACAATAACTAAAAAAAACTAAAAGGATTAAAATATAAGATTGTTTGCAGAAGCAGTTTTCAAAGAGAACAATGTTTTTGAAGGAACTGAAAGTACCAGTAAGTCTCAATGTATTAATATGGGGAAAAATATTTGTTAAAAAAAAGGTTAATATAAGGTTGGGTGGTGGTTGCACAACATTTTGCACATTTTTGAATGTGTTTGACTGTGCAGTTTAATCTGTATTGCTTGTTTCAATAGTGTAGATCAGGGCTATTCAACTGGCGGCCCCAGGGCCAAATCAGGCCCATGGATGAACTCAGTTCGGCCCACCAGTGGGTTCATTTTTAAATAAAACTAGATTTTAAACCATAAAACAAACTTACGTAATGACAATAACTGCTGGATGTCCGGCCCATGAGCATTTGGCTGCAGTAACTGTGGCCCCTTGAGCAATTTAGTTGAATAGCCCTGGTGTAGATTCACTCATTTAAAGACGGATAAGACTTTACATGACAGCTGCGTAATTTAATTTGTGTTTCTTGAAGTGTATCTGTGTAAATTGTTTTATTCAGAAAACGTTCAGACCTTCCTTGACAGTTGTGCAGGGAAAGTTGTGTCTTGATCAAAGTGCAACTGCTGTACACAGATTTTCTCGTGTTCTTTGGTGCAATTTAAAAATGCCTTATTTTAATTGTATATTCAACAGTATTAATTGTTTGTATTTGTATTGTATACTTTTAAATTAATGGTGTACAGTACCATGCTTATGTGTCTTACTCAGTGTGTTTACAGTATTTTTGTAGTTTCTTCAATTTAAAGTTTTTTAATTGAATATTCAAATACATGTTGAGCGCATCGGTGATGGTACATGGTGATGCAATGGTACATCTAAACCAGGGGTTCTCAAACTTTTTGGGTTCAGGGACCCCCCTCATAACCCTCATGTTTATTGGTGGGGTATGAGCTCGTCATCGTTGCATGTTCCCATACAATGGCAAAATTATTTCTCTACATTTAACCCATCACATCTGAAATACACCCAGGTGGAGCAGTGGGCAGCTATGTGAGAGCCTGAGGAGCAATTAGGGATTGGGCGTCTTGCTCAGAGACACTACAACATGTGGGAATGGCTGGGAGTTGAACTGCGACTGAACTCAAGTTGGCTGATCTACCCCATTTCGACCCCAATCAAGGGAAGGGGGGAACCATACACCAATAATTTTCATAAAAATTTCTCTTTAATGCAATGGAAATACAAATTTATTTGTGTAACATAAATACTTAAGACCTGTCCTTTAATATAGTGTTAATACAATTTTTATACTTTTTAACAGGGTATTTTTTAATTTAAGATACAATTATTAACATTTTTAATTTCAACTTCCAAAAATTACAGTTTTGAGAAAATTAACAAGTGTCAAAAACCACTTTAAAACTTTACCTGTTCACATAATGAACATAAATGTATTAACACTTCTTCAAATAATTACAGAAAATGTCACATAAAACTGAACAGAACCATTACAGCAGTAAATATACCAAGTAAACAGGGATTAATTTGAAAACCGATCAATGCCAAAATGCAAATGGGCCAGTGGTGATGGGGGTCTGGGGGTGCTCCCCCACAAATGTTTTAATAAAGTAGATGTGATTTCAAGATAACAAAGTTCATGCTCAATCATCAAGGTACCAAATCCAATAACTCTTAGTTGGGTCATTTGGACAGTTTCTTTTTATAGAGATGTTTCGCCCTCTATCCGGAGGGCTTCATCAGTCAGAGGAGTTCCAGTAAATAGAGGATAGACGATGACACGTCTCTATAAAAAAAAAATC